>CAJQZJ010000594.1:7672244-7694550 GCA_907164525.1 Lophiomys imhausi
TATGCAAGGGTCAATACCATTGTGGCCAACTATAATCTTAATTTTGTATCAATATACAAAGATCAATACCGATGTAATCCAATACAATCTTATTTTTGCACAATTCACAATGGTCAATACCACTTTAGCCAAATAAACTACTAATTTTGTATCAATATACAAAGGTATAAGGGCATATTCAATAATCTGCCCCTTCTTCTTGGACCTTCCTGTGCTATGTCTATATCTCATTTTTCTCAAGCCCATGCACTCCTACATAGGAGAGGAAGAAGGATACAGAAAAGGAAAAGTAGGATTTCCCTGGGGCTAACCTCCAAAACCCATTAAGACAGGACCATTTATCAGCTTGTAGTCTCTTCCCCTACATAACAGAGTTTTCAGTTATCCTTCAAATAACCAAAAAGAAGGGCGGAGAAACACCCTCCCCACCCTCTGGGCATGGGACGTAGCTCTCTTAAAGTGACTTCCTGCTGATTTGGGTCATAGTAGACCTGTTTGGGGCCCCAACCCAAATGGAAAAAATGATTAAAAATGTTAGTACACTCCTTTTATGTTCAGTCCTTCTATTCTCAGCTGTTTAGATGACCTAAGGGGTTTGTAGGCAGAAGCTGATCTTGCAGGCTTCACTGAGGTTCCTGCCGGGGCATTGTGTAGAGCTGAACAGTCCCAGTGACATTGGATTGCTGTGGTGGTTGCAGGCCCCCGATGGAGACAGCTATTGAGGAAGTCTGCCAGGCAGAATCAACTGGGTCACTTGTCCTCCTTGGCGCCTGATTCTGCTCTCTGCTGAGGATTCTGCTGTCCAGCCATCCCCGGGCTCCCCTAATGGACGCTTCGATTCTCCTGGAACGATAAGAACAGAGCCCTGACCCAATCCCAACCCTAGGACAATTGCCCTCTTTTTTTTTTCTGGGGTGGGGATGGGAGCAAATTTTTCTTATTAAAATTTTTCTAATGAAAATGTAATTATGTTACTTCCCATTTCCCTGTTTTCTCTCCAATTTCTTTCTTGTTTCTACCTTACTACACCTCAAGCTTATAACCTTTAAGAGAAGTTTTGAAGACTGATGCTTTGAAGAAGAAACTTTAGTTTGTGTCATATGATAGTTTTATTTCTCAGGAACCTCTTTGATTTTCATTGTCTTGGATGTAGTTGCTTCCCCTACCACATCACATTTCCTTTCCTCACCAGCCGCTTTCACCACATCCTCAGCAGAACTTTTTTATTTTCTTGATGATAGCCATACTGACTGGTATGGTATAGAATCGCAATATTGATTTAATTTTTATTTGCCTAGTGGGTTTTGGCATCTGTGTTTCAGCTTTTGAGAATTCTATGTCCATTTTATTAACCAATTTATTTATTGGATTATTTAGTTTCTTAACATTGAGTCTTTGACTCATTTATATATTGTAGATGTTGACCACATGCATAGCTAGCAAAGATTTCTCTCCCATTCTGTGGGTTGTCTCTCTACCCAATTATTTCTTTTGCATTATAGAAGTTTTTAGTTTCATGAAATCTCATTTGTCAATAGTTGGTTTTATTTTCTTAGCTATCCAATTCTATGTCAGAAAAATCTTTGCATATGCCTATATCCTGAAGATCCTCCCTTGCCCAAGTTTTTCTAAAGCAGTTTAAAAGTTTTAGTCCTTGAAGTAAGATCTTTGATCCATTTTGGATTGATTTTTCTACAAAGTGAAACATATGGACCTAGTTTCATTCTTTTACATGTTGACATAACAGTATCCTGAGCACCATTTGCTGAAGAGATTGTCTTTTTCACCCCAGTGTAGGTTTTTGGCATCTTTGTCCAAAATCAGTTGTTCTGTAGCTCGGTGATAAAGGGCTTGCCTGTCATGCATGGGGCCCTAGATACAATCTCATCGTTACAAAAACTAAAATAAATCATTTGGCTATTGTGCTTTGAATGAGAAATGGCCCCCATAGGCTCATCTAATTGAACTTGGTCTCTAGTTACTGGTACTGTCTGGCGAGGTTATGGAAGCTGTAGGAAGTGTAGCCTTGGTGGAGACAGTGTGCCACTGGTAGCAGGCTTTGAGGTTTCATACCCTGGTCTCACTCTGGTTCCCTTTCTCTGTTTCCTCTGTGTGGATGCAATGTGATCTTTCTGCTTCCTGAGTTTCTGCCGCCAGGCTTTCCCACAATCATGGGTTGTATATCTTTTGGAATTGTAAATGAAAACAAACCCCTTTCTTCTTTAAGTTGCATCTCATTATGTCATAGCTGTAGTTGTGACGATTTACTCCTATATTTTCCACGTATTTTGCCGTACTTGCAGACAGTAACCTAGTACAGTCATCATCAGAGAGGCCTCCCCCAGCAGCTGATGGAAACAGATGTAAAGACCCACAGCTAATCATTAGGCAGAGCTTGGGGAACCCTGAAGAAGAAGAAGCTCCTATGATTGCAGGAGACAAAGGGGTCAAGTGCAACCCAAGAAAACCTACAGTGTCAATTACCTGGGCCCATAGGGGCTCACAGAGACTGAACCGCCAACCAGAGAGCATGGATGGACCAGTCCTAGGCCCTCGGCATATATGTAACAGTTGTGAAGCTTGGTCCTCATGTAGGACTCTTAACAGTGGGAGCAGGGGCTGTCTCTGACTTCTGTTGCCTGCTTTTGGGATCCTTCCCCTAACTGGGCTGCCTTGTCTAGCCTCAGTAGGAGAAGATCTCACTGCAACTTGATATGCCAAAGTTGGCTGATATTGATGGGAGCCCTCCCCTTTTATGATGAGAAAGGGAGGAAAAGGAGGGGCAGGTGGAGGCGGGGAACTGGGCAGAGAGGAAACTGTGGTTGGGATATAAATTAATTCATTTGTTAAAAAAAGAGCACATCCCTTAAAGGACATTTTAATAATGATGGTTTAAATGATGTCCTATGATTGTGGCAATTCTGCTTTTCTTCATGTATTTCTTTATATTTCAAGTATTCATGCTTTCAAAAAGAACAAAGAAATAACAACAAAGCAAACTTAAGGACTAGCTAGTTCAGATAAGTGTCGTATGTGATTGCTTTTAAAGTGTTGAAAGGCCTTGAGCAAAAATAATGCCTTTCAGAGTTTGCAGTGAGCCATTCTTAGGAATGTGGTCTTCTAATTGCAGATCCAAGCAGGGACCTGCCATCCCTGTGGACTCCTACAGAAGTGATGTTGACTTACTCATCAGCCTTAAGCTCATCTCTTAACATCTTAGCTCCCTTTTGCAAAGCGTGGCTAATAGCCATTCCTAGAGACATACAATAGCAAAGTAACTTAGGTTTTATTAAGTGTTTCAGTTGAGTTTGGATATTAATACTTTTGTAGTTTTTGGTATTATTTAAGGCAATAATGAGAATGGTAATTATTTTTCCTTAGTGTCTGCTCTCACAGTAACAGAAAAGAACTTCCTTATAATGTATAAAACTAAGATTTGGGAAGGAGGCAGAACAGCTTGATGACTGACAACAAGCATGTTTGAAGATAAAAGCCAGGTAGAGGAGTAGCACATCCTTTCCTAGGAGTCACTCGTTGTTTCCTTTAGGAATTACATTTGTTTGTTTGGTGTGTGGAGTGGGGAGTTGGGGGAGTTACCTGAAGGCTAGGGAATGTAACATGACTGAAAATACAATATTCCAGGAAATATTACTTGAGCTGTGAGTTAGATGGGAGAAAACACACCAGCAGACTGAGTAATTATTTGAACCGAGGCCTCTCTCATATGTCAGAAGCAGCCGTAGACACAGAAGGCCTCTACACAGCCACCAGCAGCCCAGGTAAAGCTGGATCCTCCACTGCTACAGAAAAGAATTTAGGATGAGGCAAAGCTTGAGAGTTTACAGAGAATTTAGACACTCATACAGTAGAGCACAATGTGCAAGAAGTAAATGCAGGCTGCTCCAGAACATGGACACACTGTGTGTGTGTGTGTGTGTGTGTGTGTGAGAGAGAGAGAGAGAGAGAGAGAGAGAGAGAGAGAGAGAGAGATTCATCACCATAAGAATGTAATTCACAGCAAGGCTTAGCAAGCAGAGTTTAAAATATAAAAAGTTTACAAATTAAATGTTAAAATATTAATGAATATAGTCTTTTAAAGAATTTTTTGTCAATGGAATAAGGTGCATTTTTAAGGTTATAGTATGTACATGGTAAAGCCCAAGGATACAAACAATCTGGCTCTAAATAAGCATATTTCATGTGTTGTTTGTTTTTTTTGTGGTGATTATGTTTGGACTTTTTGTCATTGGTTTCTTTCAGATATTTTTTAGGAAAATACACAATATCTCTGTATAGAATTTTGGCTTCATCTGTTCTGTGCAAATTTCTGGCTTCTCAGTCAGTAATGAAGGCAAAGTCCCAGGTGACAGACTCCTTTCCTTCCTCATGACCCTAACTTTTCCTTGCCTTTCTTGACCTCAGTAGCAAATGATCAGGAAAATGACACTTTGCTAAGCATCTCTCTGCTGACTAATAAAAACTCTATCCTAAATTTAGTATAATTTTCTTTATTTAAGGGTAGAATTCATGATTTCTGAGGTTTCAGAAATAATAGGCTAAACTGAAACAATGTTTAAAGCCAAATAGTTTTGGAATAACTTCTTGAAGCAACTGTTACAAACTTTTATTTTCATAAATAACTTGATTGTAGCAAATAAAAATATATTACAAAAAAATCGTGTTCTTTAAGTAATCAAATGTGTCAGCAAGGAAAATGACATTCTGGAACTGAGGGTGGAGTGGGTGAAGAGACAACATTTTCCTCAAGGGTAGAAAGTCTTTCTTAAGTACTGACAAAAGGCTTAGTTAATTGATTAAGAAAATGGGTTGTGTCTTGAATTTCTTTTGAGGAGCATAATGTTCAAAATCAGTAGTGAACATGTGTTTTGCGTTGAGTTCATGTCAGTGTGATTTGATCCAGGCCTTATATCCCCAACTGTCTATTGCTAACAGCACAAGACTGGGAAGAAAAGAGGGAGTCAAGAAGGTCTGTGTTTCAAAAGTAGACTGCAGTAAATAGGACATCAGGTAATCTTGCTTGTACCCTACAGTGACACCATGTCCATGCCTTAATCGTTATCCCTTTTAATGTCACAAGGGTACTACTCCCTTTGCACTGAGAGTTACTGTGGAAGTACAGAGCCTGTCAAAAGCAATTTCTCTAAATTAGGTTGCCAACAGGCAGACCTAGACCCTGAGATCTAGCCAGAAACTGGCCAAATGGCTTCACATACTCCTCTGCACAGGTGGAAGATCTGTGCCCTCCAGGATGCCATGGGCTTTCTTGTAAAACTTTTGATACCAAGTTTACACTTTTGAGCATTAAAATCTCTCTAAGTTTCTTCCAGTTTTGTGATTTTCTTGACCTCGCTTTATGTGCTTTGTTGTTTTAATCAACAGTGAGTATAAACATGGTTTGTTTTCATATTTGCTAAGTGGATTATGGGGCTCTTAAATAAGAACCTAAACTTTTCACAACTCATGGATCTGTCGTCATGTTGCAAAAGAAATGCCTGGCAGTCAAATGCTGTTTTCCTGGGTTTTAAAATATTAATTTTAGGGCTGGAGAGATGGTTCAGCCTTTAAACATTAGGCTCACAAACAAATTCCTCCTTCTTTTTCCCTTCTCTCCCCTCCCCTCCTCTCTCTGTGTACATGAGCAAAAGGGTCTCCCCTTCCTTGTGGGATCCAGAAAATTGAACTGGATTGTGAGATTGTGCATCAAGCATGTTTACCCACTGGGTCACCTCACTGGCCCTGCTTTCCCAATGTTCTTATCAGTATTATATTAATCACTAAAATTAAAGGAAAGATTGACTCAGGGAAGTGGAAAGTTACATTCCAATATTTCTTTTTATTCTTGCTACTGAATTTCTTGTCTATGGCAATTGATCTTGTGGACAGTTGGACAGTAAACAGATGGTACTGTGCCCTCTCAGAGAAGCTCTCCTCCACACAGTTAATCCTTCCAGGAAATCCCCTCACAGACACTCAGAGGCTTGTTTTCCTTGGTTCTAAATCCATTCCAGCTGACAACCGAGTTTAACCACCACAGCAAGTTTCTGTGTGATAAGTACATATCAGACTTTGCCTCCTTTTATTTCTGGACCCCTTTGAACTATTGGGCTAATTTTTTTGTAATCTTTTTAGGACTGCTATTTGGTGACTGGCTTTGTCTCCTGGAGTCCTGTTGACTTGATGATCCAGTGAGTTCTGTGTTCAGTGAGAGATCCTGCCTCAATATACAAGGTGGAGAGCAATTAAAGAACATACCTAGCATCAACTTCAGGTTCTACATACAAGAACGTACATGGATATGTGCTCTCATACATGGGAACATGTATGAACAGACAGATACTACATACACATACATATGAAAAATAGTTTTGGGGTTGACCTATATGAAGAGATATTATTTCTGGGTTTTGTTCTTTTTAAAAAATACACACACACAAAAATATGTACACTGTTTGTCAGGGTTGAGAAGGGGTCATTGTGGTGTTGTAATAATTGCTAATATGTATAGCATTGTGTTGTAAATAACTTATATGAGCATATTTTAAGACCTAATTTGTTATATATGTACATGGTTATGCATGTATATTGTAAAACTATCTTGTCAAATTTAATAATTTGATGATATTACAATAGCAATACTAATTTGTTATGTGTTTTCTGATTATCTTGTTGGGTTTTTGACTAAACAAAAGAATGTCTTTTTAAATATCTCTTTATGTTTATCTTTTAAGTGAGTATTTTTTAAACAAGATTATTTAAAGTGGCTTCATTACAATAAATACCCTATATGTCTGTCTTTAGAAATATGTAGATATTTCTGTCTGAATTTTATTTATTTGAAAGTTTGTGGATTGAAATATATGTAAGTATAGTACATGCAAAGTGACTGCTAAGTGCTCTTTTTTGTCTAATGCCAAATGTGTTGCTTATGGAGTAGTGATGCATAAGATGTCATTCTTTGGACACATTTCTGGTGTATGTGTGGTGTGTGTGTGTGTGTGTGTGTGTGTGTGGTGTGTATGGTATGTGCGTGTGTGGTATGTGTGTGTGTGGTATGTGTGTGTGCATTTGTGTGTATGTGTGTGTGGTGTGTGCATGGTGTGTGTTTATGCATGTGGTGTGTGTGTGTGTGTATGGTGTGTGCATGGTGTGTGTATATGGTGTGCATGTGGTGTGTGTGTGTAGTGTATGTGTGTGTGGTGTGTGTTTATGTATGTGTGTGGTGTGCATGTGGTGTGTGGTATGTGTGTGTGTGTGTGTGGTGTGCATGTGATGTATGTGTGTGTGTGTATGTGTGTGTGTGTATTTGCAGATGCAAGTGTGGGTAAGTATGTGTGAGCATGCATGTGGAGACCTGAGGTCAACCCTAAGTGTCTTTTCTCAGGAGCCTGCCCTGAGAAACAGAGACTGTCACTGGCTGGCCAGCACGTCCCAAAGGTCTCACTTTCGCTTCTTTCCAGCAGTGGAAGCCCACATCATGCACAGCTTTGGACAAGTTATTAGACACTGAGCTTGGATACTTGCGCTTAGGGTGCAAGCCCTTTACCAACTGAACTTCCCCTCCAGTTCCCTATTTGAACAGAACATTCAGGTGAAAATCTGGTCTTTTGGGTATTCCTACTGTTTGAAACCCTTGTTCACATAGATTTACCTTGCTAAAGTATATTGTTATTGTGTATATGAGATGCACTTATATATCAGAAACCAGGTGTGTTGTGGTCACTAGCATTAAATTTATAATTGATGTTGCTGATATTTTGATTTTAATCAGTGGTGTAGACCATTATACTGCCAACCAAAGATTCTAAGTTTTGCCTCAAATGTAGACACTAAATTCCTAAACAAAAGGCTTCTGTATGATTCTTCTGTGTAACAATGATAATGGGCAACTTACTTACATCTTACTCATATTTATGCACCTGCTGTATTACATAAACCATCAAAGATGAAAAGCTTAGAACCCTTTAGCAAGCTGGTGGGCTCTAAACTAGAGTTGTTAGTAGTGCTAATGTTATCTATATCCTAGTGAGTCTCTTCATGCAGAGATCCATATCCTAACACTCTCTACTCTAAGCAGTGCCTCCTAATAATGGAAAAGTATTAGATATTAGCCACTTAAGGAGAAATGATAGCTTCCCACTAAAAGACTATACTTCCTAGCTTCTCTTGTGCCCAGACAAGAAAATGCTGGAAGGGACTATCGAAGGAAATGTGTTGCCAACATTTCCACCCCATTAAAGGGTTGCATTCATCTTTTCCACATGCTTTCTCAGCTACCCAAGTTGGTGGGAATACGCATCCTTGCTGTAGATA
Source organism: Lophiomys imhausi (assembly GCA_907164525.1). Classification (NCBI taxonomy): domain Eukaryota; kingdom Metazoa; phylum Chordata; class Mammalia; order Rodentia; family Muridae; genus Lophiomys; species Lophiomys imhausi. Next base: position 7,680,576 of record CAJQZJ010000594.1, read on the forward strand.
AACACAGTCCTGCCTGTCTAAAGTCAGACACCTCTAACTTTCTGCCTTCTGTCTCAAGTGGCCAAAGAAATCTAACACTACACTTATGCACAAATAAATACATAATTTCCAAATTAGTTTTGAGTATTTGCTCTGTTTATTTTTCTTTTAAGATTTATAACTGTTGTCTGGTAACATTATGCAGGAAAAGACTTCTGGCAAAAGAACCTGAGGAATATTTTTGAGATTCTAGGACCTTGCCCACAGAACAAGTAACTTAAAACTCAAGTTTATCTGCCCTAATAGTTACTATTCCCAAAACTCTCTTTTCTTTAAAATTGACCGTAAAGAGTTTTGTTGCTACTCAGGCCTTAATGTCTAATGCTCCATTCTTCCCATAGTGTGGGATAGGATCAGACAGACTGAGATAGGTATCATCCCAGTAATGACGAACAATGCATCACAAGCAAAGAAGGTTAGTTGCCAGCAACTTCAGACAATAATGCCAGTGTCAAGGGGGGAAGTTGTAAGAATCAAAATCAAGTCAGTCAGGTATAGTTGAACTTGCCTTTAAAGCTGAAGCAGTAGGACTACAAGTGTGAGACTTGTCTATGCTTCAAAGCAGCCCAAAATGTAGTCCCTAATGCCAGCCTTCCTAAAAGTTAACTAGAGCCAGGTGGTTATGGAGAAAAGCTTCTTATGTATGTTACTTGGTACTATCTATATGTCTTCTGACATTTTGATGCCTAGCTAATTGGACATCAGTGACTCTTATTAACCAATCAAGAGAATGCCCCAGATGAGGCGGTAACCAGATCTCAGCATGGAAATCCGCCCTTCAGAACCAATGTATTAGACCTTCCTCCAACAATTTATTAAGGATGTTGTCTGACCCTAGCTTCCTAGCATTGTCAGGCAAAGACTCTGAATTGCAAAAGGAATCCTGAGCAAAAAGAATAATGCAAGAGGTTTCACATTACATCAAATTATGCTACATATCCATAGCAAACAAAATATGTTACCAGCACAAAAAATAATAGAACACTCAACTATAATCCAGATAGACCCAGTCACCTCATTTTTGACAAATTTTTCAAAAATATGCATCAGAGAAAAGATAACCTCTTTAATAGTGTTGGAGAAACTGGATCCACATATGTAGAATGAAACTAAGTTCCTATCTCTTTCCTGGTACAAACTCCAAATGAATCACCAATTTAAAAATATTTTATTCATTTATTTATTCATTTTGTGCATGTGTGTGCAAGCACATATGTGTGAGAATGTGTGTGTGTGTGTGTGTGTGTGTGTGTATGTGTGTGTGTGTGTGTGTGTGACTGCTTATGTGGAGACAGAACAGCCCTCAGGAGTTGGTTCTCTCTTTCTATCATGTGGTTTCTGAGTATTGAACTTAGGCGATCAGCTTACTGGTAGGACTTTTATACAATGAGCAATTCAAACTCTCTTGACTTTGCGTTAAATCTTTTAATATAGGACCTAAAACTCTGAAACTGTTAAAAGACAAAGTAAAGAAAATACTTGAAGATTTAGGCACAGACACAGATTTTCTGGACAGGTCTCCAGAACTGGGAAACAAGCCTAACAACTGACAAATGAAACCCTGTGAAATTAAAAAGCTTCTGTATAGCAAAGGAGACAGTTAATCAAGTGCACAGACAGATTTCAGAATGGAAGAAAATCTTTGATAGCTGTATATCTGACAGAGGATAGATGCACTATTACAAAGATATGTTACTGTTTTTAATTGGACTATTCTTACAGGGTGCCAACTACAACAATTCTACCCTTTGAAAAGCATTGTTTAGAATCAATTAACATAAGATAGCACTAAAATTTTCATTTAAAACCTTGATTTAGTTTAGTTGTATTTTGTTGTTTTGTTTTGAGGTAAGTGGTAGAGACAGGTTTCACTGTAGTCAAGACTAGCATCAAATGCTGTAAGTAGCAGAGACTGGCTTTGGACTCCGAATTATCCTGCCTCTCTCCTGAGAATTGTGATTGCAGTTTTATGCCACCACTCCTAGCTTGAATTTAATACCCAATGATTACATCCAAATTTCCGGACGGCAGCTTGCCCTGCTTGCCATTTTCATGGGTGGGATATCAACATTAGATCAGTCATTTGGCCATCTGTAAATTGTTAAGAGTCCAGCAGTGGAGCTTATGTGGAACTGGTCATTGGGGCTGCTTTTTAGCCACTGAACAATGTCTCTTGGCTCCATATCCACGTTCCTTAAAGGGATAAAGGTCAGAACTGACACCTAACAGACTCAGACAAAGATTCTGAAAGTAAAAGTCTTGATTTATGACTTTGTGGTCAGGAAAGAGGTGCATCAGACACAGAGGGAGCCCTTTCAAGGGAAATAATGGGGGAAGTGAGGAAGGAAGCAGAGCAGAGAGAGGCCTTGAAGGAAATTAGCATATGAGTAAAACAAGCTGGCAAGGAGGAAGGTTGGTCGCAGGCACTGGACTAAGCTAAGGACAGCTTGTGCCATGCACAAGCACAGAGGCACTATGGAGTACCTGATTGTTACTGCTTGCATCAATCACTCTGCTCCAGATTGGAGAAATCTTCAGGAGCCATCAAAGAGACCCCAGTCATTTAAGTTAACTTTTACGTTTGGCATTTGGTGTTTTCAACCAAACAAAGCTAGTACAAGACAACAGGGGTAATGACTACCAACACAGGGATAAGCCCCATTGATAACCTTGGCTCTTAGGAACAGTACATTTTGTTAAACAAATCAGAAGAGGATTCTAAAAGGCAACACCTGCTGCGGGAGCCAGAGTATTAGTGAGCTCACTTCAAGAGAGTTCTAGAAAAACAGACCTCTGCCCTCTCTGCCAGAGTAATCAATTTGAGGGGATGTCCCACCTTCCTTAGGAAGGACAGGCCAATTATTAAAAGAAATTTTTGGGTAAAAGGTCTGACCAGAGTCACCAAATGATAGCAAGGAAATGGGGTTCCTCCCTTGGGATTTTGTCTCCCTTTTAAAAAATAAGAATTGACTAAAACAGAAACTCAAGAACAATTTTATTCTGAGGCAATATGGTATAAATCTTGGTTGCAGTCTGTAGGAGGAAGAAGGAGGAGAGAAATAGAGAAAGCCATGTTATCTGAGCTAAGTTGGCATAGAAGTCAGCCATATAGCAGACAAAGAGCAGTGGGGAGGTCTCCAAAGAAAGAATAAGGAAACCTAGAGAACCAGAAAAGGCCTATTTAGGTTTATAAGGGCATCAACAACAAAGAACCAGAAGAAAAGGAAAAAGTTACATCTTTTTGAGTCAGAACACAGAAAAGCAGGCAGTCCTCTCAGAACCTCTGCAGTAGCTGTACTTAGAACAGGAGGTGGAACTCTGGGAAGCAAAAGTATATTATCTTATAAAAAGGATAATTATTATCCCATCTATCTAGCATGGCTTAAGATAGACTTACCTTTCTTAGGGAACTATACAAAGAATCAATGAAACCAAAAGTTGGTTCTTCGAGAATATCAACAAAATAGACAGACCCTTAGCCAAATTAACTAAAAGACAGAGGGAGAAAACACAAATCAACAAAATCAGAAATGAAAAGGGAGAAATAATAACAGACATTGAGGAAATCCAGAGAATATTTGGATCCTACTTTAAAAATCTATACTCCACCAAACCTGAAAACTTAAGTGAAATGGACAATTTTCTTGATAGATTCCACCTACCGAAGCTAAATCAAGATCAGATAAACAGATTAAACAGCCCTATAACCCCTAAGGAAATAGAAACAGTCATTAAAAATCTCCCAACCAAAAAAGCCCAGGGCCAGAGGGCTTTAGCACGGAATTCTACCGGACTTTCAAAGAGGAGCTAACACCAATACTTTTCAAACTCGTTCACAAAATAGAATCTGAAAGAACATTGCCAAACTCATTCTATGAGGCCACAATCACCCTGATTCCTAAACCACACAAAGACCCAACAAAGAAAGAGAACCTCAGACCAATCTCCCTCATGAACATAGATGCAAAAATACATAATAAAATACTAGCAAACCGAAGTCAAGAACACATCAAAAGTATCATACACCATGATCAAGTAGGCTTCATCCCAGGAATGCAGGGATGGTTCAACATACAAAAGTCTATCAACGTCATTCACCATATAAAAAAGATGAAAGAAAAAAATCACATGATAATCTCACTAGATTCAGAAAAAGTATTTGACAAAATCCAACACCCCTTCATGCTAAAAGTTCTGGAGAGAACAGGCATACAAGGGCCGTACCTAGAAATAATAAAGGCAAAATACAGCAGGCCAGTGGCCAACATCAAAATAAATGGAGAGAAACTTGAAACATTTCCTCTGAACTCAGGGACAAGACAAGAATGTCCACTTTCACCATATTTCTTCAATATAGTACTTGAAGTTCTTGCTAGAGCAATAAGACAACAAAAGGAGATCAAGGGGATAAACATTGGAAACAAAGAAGTCAAATTATCCCTATTTGCAGGTGATATGATAGTATACATAAGCAACCCCAAAAATTCCACCAGAGAACTCATACAGCTGATAAACACCTTCAGCAATGTGGCTGGATACAAAATTAATTCAAAAAAAAATCAGAAGCCCTTCTTTATACAACAAACAAATGGGCTGAGAAAGAAATAAGGGAAACAACCCCTTTCACAATAGCCACAAACAACATAAAATACCTGGCGGTAACTCTAACCAAGCAAGTAAAGGACCTGTACAACAAGAACTTCAAGCCCTTGAAGAAAGAAATGGAAGAGGCCTTTAGAAGATGGAAAGATCTCCCATGCTCATGGATAGGTAGGATCAACATAATAAAAATGGCCATCCTACCAAAAGCAATACATAGATTCAATGCAATTCCTATCAAAATACCAACACAATTTTTTATAGACTTGGAAAGAGCTATTGTCAATTTCATATGGAACAACAAAAAACCCAGAATAGCTAATTCAATCCTTTACAAAAAACAAAAAAAAAAAAAACAAAAACATCTGGAGGTATCACCATCCCAGATTTCAAGCTGTACTACAGAGCAATAGTTGTAAAAACAGCATGGTATTGGTATAGAAACAGACCAGTAGATCAATGGAATCGAATTGAAGATCCAGAAATAGACCCACACACTTATGGCCACCTAATTTTTGACAAAGAAGCCAAAACGGCACAATGGAAGAAGGACAGCAACTTCAACAAATGGACTGGATGTCCATTTGTAAAAGAATGAAATTAGACCCATAATTATCACCTTGTACAAAACTTAAGTCCAAGTGGATCAAATACCTTAACATAAGGTCAGTTACACTAAATCTACTAGAAGAAAAAGTGGGAGAAACCCTCGAACTAATTGGCACAGGCGACAACTTCCTGAACAGAACACCAACAGCTCAGGACTTGAGATCAACAATCAATAAATGGGGACCTCATGAAACTGAATAGCTTCTGTAAGGCAAAGGACACTGTCATTCGAACAAAACGGCAGCCTACAGACTGGGAGAAAATCTTCACCAACCCCACATCTGACAGAGGGCTAATATCCAAAATCTACAAAGAACTCAAGAAATTAAATGCCAAGAAACCAAATAATCCAATCAAAAAATGGGGGACAGAGCTAAATAGAGAATTCACAAAGGAAGAATCCCTAATGGCTGAGAGACACTTGAAGAAATGCTCAACATCCTTAATCATCAGAGAAATGCAACTCAAGATGACTCTGAGATTCCATCTCACACCTGTCAGAACGGCTAAGATCAAAAGCTCAAATGACAGCACATGCTGGCGAGGGTGTGGAGAAAGGGGAACACTCCTCCATTGCTGGTGGGAATGCAGGCTTGTGCAACCACTATGGAGGTCAGTCTGGCAATATCTTAGAAAACTTGGAATAGCTCTGCCTCAGGACCCAGCCATACCACTTCTGGGTATACACCCAAGTGCCTCTTCACGGAATCATAAGGAAGTTTCTTCATCTATGTTTATAGCAGCCTTATTTGTAATAGCTAGAAACTGGAAACAACCCAGATGTCCCTTAATCGAAGAATGGGTTAAAAAACTGTGGTACATCTACACAATGGAATATTATTCAGCTATCAGAAAAAATTAAATTATGCAATTTGCAGCCAAATGGATGGAACTAGAAAAGCTCATCCTGAGTGAACTAACCCAGACTCAGAAGGACGCGTATGGCATCTATTCACTTATAGTAGGATTTTAGCTATATAGTAGAAGTTATCGATACTACAACTAACACAACAAAGAGAACTTGGACATAGACTTCTTATTTTTAATTTTTATTCTGTATTTATTTTTTATATATTAGTTATATTTTTCTTCTATTTTTTAGTCTTTTTTATCTATTGTCTGCTTATTGGTTTGTTTGTTTAGTAGTTCTCTCTCCCGGGCAATGAGATACTTTTCACTGATGGTACTGCTTCCTAGACCCCCAGTGAATGAAGAGGCTCTTGGCTCTCATACGACCTCTCAACTGAGATGAGGGACTGTTATATAAGGACACCCCACCCCAGAGAAATGGGATGGAAGGGTTAGGAGGTAAAGAAAAAAATGAAATGTGTTGTTTCATCCTTTTACTACTAATTGTCATAAACTGTTTAGGATAATTAAGAAATGCAAACTGATGGTTATGCAAGCCGGTCATTCTGTTAGGTACTATGACAGCCTATTATAGTTACTTGCTAAGGGAATCAGAAATAAAGCTGCTAAGAGACAAGCAACATCTGCTTACTCTAATATAAGAGATAGATAGGGCCTTTTCAAAAACCTCAAGAGATCTGCAGAATATGGCATTCAAAGATGTTTTCGTAACTTTAGATTTTTTTATATCAAGACATATCAACTCCTGACAGCACCCCCTATTCTCCTCCAAGTAGAAGATGAGCATCGAAGACTCTCCAGTGGGAGATGATTTAATTAGTCGCAAGCCTATCTCTTGGTAGGAAAAGCCCCTTGCTCCAACTGTAGACAGAATGCTGTCCAAAAAGGACAAAATCTGGAAGCAGGTAAGTCGACAGCCTAGCTCTGCCAAGACAGGGTAGGTAAGTCCTTCATATCCCTGCTCTACAATCAATGTCTGTCAGAGAAAGAGGGCCAAATGACTGAAGATTGATGCTGTAATGTATGGAGAGAAAATGGGAACTGTCCAGACAGCCACTGGTATGTCATTTCTTAGTTTGGGAAGCTGCAGGCCCTGTACTTCCTTTAAAATCAGATATATTTATCCCTCTCAGGTCTCTGAGGTGGTTGAAGAACAGATAGCTAGAGTCTCATAATTAAATTTTGAGTTGTTTAGGAGTCAAGAGAGTGTTATAGATCTAAGAAGATACTTTTTTAAATAATTTATTATTTCTTCAAGTTACCTCTCAATCACAATCCCCTCCCTACTCCCCCCTTCAGTCCCACCCTTCCACCCTCCTCCCACTCAAACCAACATCCTCTTTCCTTCCTCTTTTTTTTTTTTTTTTTTTTTTAGTTTAAGGTATTTCTTTTTCCCCCCAAAAGCTCTCCCTTTCAGTCCAAAAAATGGTTTTTTCTTATAACTATAAATACAATACAAAACAACAGAAATAAATAGGCCACAATTTTAAGAGTTATATGGCTTAGCATACATTCCCAATGTCCAGTCCATATGTATTTGGCACCTGACTTTAACATTCTACTATCTAACCATCTCCATGAGTTTAAAGTCCTATATCTAACTCAGCTTTCATACTAACTTGTCTCACATTTTTAAAAATATCTTCTTAGATCCAGAACACCCTCTTGATTCCTAAACAACTCAAAATTTAACTATGAGACTCTAGCTATCTATTCTTCAACCACCTCAGAGATCTGAGAGGGATAAATATATCTGATTATGTAGGAAGTGCAGGGCCTGCATCATCCAAAACTAAGAAATGACATATCAGTGGCTGCCTGGACAGTTCCTGTTTTCTCTCCATACATTACAGCATCAATCTTCAGCCTTTTGATCCTGTTTCTCTGACAGACATTGATTGTAGAGCAGGAATTATGAAGAACTTACCTACCCTGTCTTGGCAGAGCTAGGCTGTCGACTTCCCTGCTACCAAGTTTTGTCCTTTTTGGACAGAAGTCTGTCTACAATTGAAGCAAGGGGTTTTTCTTGCCAAGAGAAAGGCTTACCACCAATTCAATCATATCCCACTGGAGATTCTTCGATGCTCATCTTCTACTTGGAGTAGAATAGGGGGTGCTGTCAGGAGCTGACATGTCTCGGTATCAAAAAATCTTAAGTTAAGAAAACATCTTTGAATGCCATATTCTGTAGATCTCTTGAGGTTTTTGAAGATGCCCTATCTATCTCTTATATTTAGATAAGCAAATGTTGCTTGTCTCTTAGCAACTTGATTTCTGAGTAGCTTAGAAAATAACAGTGATAAACTGTCATAGTAACTAACAAAATGACTCGTTTTTCATGACTATTAGTTTCCATTTCTTAATTATCCTAAACAGTTTATGTTGGTTGGTAGCAAGAGGCCAAAACTTCACATTTCATTTTTAACCATTACTAGGAACAATACCTTTAAGAAGCATTACCCTTAATTTTGTATCAATATACAAAGATCAATACCAATGCGGCCAAATATAATCTTAATTTTGTATCAATATACAAAGATCAATACCAATGTAGCCCTATTCAATCTTAATTTTGCATTAATATACAATGATCAATACCAATTTAGCCAAATATAATAGTAATTTTGTATCAGTATACAAAGGTATAAGGCCATATTCAATAATCTGTCCTTTTTTCTTGATCTTTCCTATACTATGTCTATGTCCCATTTTTCTCAAGTCTGTTCACTCCTACATAGGAGAAGATACTTTTAAAATTGTGTTGCAAGTTAGTATGAATATTGAGTCAGATATAGAACTTTAAACTCATGGAGATGGTTAGATAGTAGAATGTTAAATCAGGTACCAAATACATATGGACTGGACATTGGGAACGTACGTTAAGCCATATAGCCCTCATAACTGTGGCCTAATTACCTCTGTTGTACTGTATTGTATTTATTATTATAAGAGAAAAGCCATTTGTTGGACTGAAAGGGGAAACTGTAGAGGGAAATAAGATATACCTTAAACTTAAAAGAAAAAAAAAGGGAAGAGGATGGGGGGTTGAGGGTGTGAGGGTGGGACTGAAAGGGGAATAGGGAGGGGACTGCGATTGAGATGTAACTTGAAGAAATAAAAAATAAAGGAAAAAAAATAACTGTGAAAAAAAGAAAAACAAAAACAAACAAAAAAAAGAGTAGTTTTTTTTCCCAATGAGTCTCCCTTGTAGAGAACCTAATGTTCATTTGGATTGGCTATCAATTGGAGATTGTTTCTGAGTTATGGATGGGGGAATGTATCCACTTCTCTTTTCAGCTCTAGGACCCCAACTGGTGCAGACCCATAAGCCTTGTGCATATAGCCTCAGTGTCTTATTCTTTAAGAATATTGTCTTTATCAAAAAATCTTAAGTTAAGAAAACATCTTTGAATGCCATATTCTGCAGATCTCTTGAGGTTTTTGAAGATGCCCTATCTATCTCTTATATTTAGATAAGCAAATATTGCTTGTCTCTTAGCAACTTGATTTCTGAGTAGCTTAGAAAATAACTGTGATAGACTGTCATAGTAACTAACAAAATGACACATTTTCATGACTATTAGTTTCCGTTTCTTAATTATCCTAAACAGTTTATGTCGGTTGGGAGCAAGAGGTCAAAACTTGACATTTCATTTTTTAGTATTACTACAAACAATACCTTTAAGAAGCGTTACCCTTAAGATTTTTTGATATCGAGACATGTCATCTCCTGACAGCACCCCCTATATTACTCCAAGTAGAAGATGAGTATCGAAGAATCTCCAGTGGGAAATGATTAAATTGGTGGTAAGCCATTCTCTTGGCACGAAAAACCACTTGCTTCAACTGTAGACAGACTTCTGTCCAAAAAGGACAAAACTTGGAAGCAGGTAAGTCGACAGCCTAGCTCTGCCAAGACAGGGTAGGTAAGTCCTTCATAATTCCTGCTCTACAACCAATGTCTGTCGGAGAAATGGGGCCAAATGGCTGAAGATTGATGCTGTAATGTATGGAGAGAAAATGGGAACTGTCCAGGCAGCCACTGGTATGTCATTTTTTAGTTTTGGAAGCTGCAGGCCCTGCACTTCCTATATAATCAGATATATTTATCCCTCTCAGGTCTCTGAGGTGGTTGAAGAATAGATAGCTAGAGTCTCATAGTTAAATTTTGAGTTGTTTAGGAATCAAGAGGGTGTTCTGGATCTACGAAGATATTTTTAAAATTATGAGGCAAGTTGGTATGAAAGCTGAGTTAGATATAGAACTTTAAACTCATGGAGATGGTTAGATAGTAGAATGTTAAAGTCAGGTGCCAAATACATATGGACTGGACATTGGGAATGTATGCTAAGCCATATAACTCTTATAATGGTGGCCTATTTATTTCTGTTGTTTTGTATTGTATTCATAGTTATAAGAAAAAGAACCATTATTTGGACTGAAAGGGAGAGCTTTTGGGGGGAAAATAAATACCTTAAACTAAAAAAAAAAAAAAAAAAAGAAGGGAAGAGGATGGTGGGGCTGAGGGGGAGGAGGGTGGAAGGGTGGGACTGGAGGGGGGAGTAGGGAGGGGATTGTGATTGAGATGTAACTTGAAGAAATAAAAAATAAATTATTAAAAAAAACTAGCATTTAAAACACAGAATAAAGAGAACAGTGTCATGTAAAAAAAAAAAAAAGAATATTGTCTTTACTATTCCTGTGACCTGAATGTTTGCATTCTATTGATAAAATTCCTTCCCAGGAAAAGATGTAAGCAAGCTCTACTCCATCTCCTAATGGTCCAATGACAAACCAAAGTGTGATTCCACCAAAATTCACCTTGGGAATCAATGAGTTTATTGGGCCTCCTTATAAAACACAAGGGAGAGGTTACCTACAAATGTGTGGGTGCTCTATCCCCAATAGACCATACCTGAAAAGTCTTTACCCAGCAGGAATGAGGGCTTCCCTGTAGCTTCATAGATGGATTCCCTGCTTCCTATAATCATCTTCACCTATATATTCTAATCTCTCTTCCAGGCATTGTGCAATTTAGATAGATTAGCATAAATAGGTGGTATGGAGCAACTGGATGCTCAGGTGAGGGTTTCCTGACCCTCCCCATTGTTGAAAAGGGAATATAAACAGTCAACAAGTCCATTCTGGCTAGCACTTGTGCAAGGAAGCACAAATGAACTCGTCAAGATGGTGCTTGCTTATAGTAACAACATGCTCCCATAAAATTAATATATTGAAATATAAACCAAAGTGAAGGTATTAGGAGGTAGAGCCTTTCCTTTGAGAGACAGTTGTGGGTCATGTGAGGAGAGCCCTTGGGAATGGAATTAATGTTTTTTAAAAGTTTTTGAAAAATGAGCATGCTGCAATAACAGGATTCACTGAGGCAGGTGAATTGTCTAGGTTTTGGGGGAAACCTGGGCTATATAGTATTTTCCAGGTCTGCTGAGGATATATAGTAAGACCATCTCAAGAGATTAAACAAAGTTACTGGATATTGCCTTTTTGTGGTTGTCTTATTTAACAGCATGCTGTCCTGTAGTGTTTCAATTATTATAGCATGTAAGATTAAACAGGGTGGAAGTAGATTACGTTCCTCACTTTGTCTTTAAATATATTTACCTATATTTAATGTGTTTTGATCATATATGTTCCCAATCCCTTTCCTTCAACTGTTCCCAAACCTCCCCTATGATCTTCTCCCAGTTTCATGTATTTGTTTTGTTTCATTTTTCAAACCACTGAGTCCTACTGCTTCTGCCTGTATATGCATGGGTGTAAGGCAAAGGGCGTCCACTGGACTTTCGATGACCTTTACCCAGGCTGGCACATTTGATGGATATTTGAGTTGTTGCCATCTCCTATATATTATATTGTATCTTACAGCTTTCTTCCCTGTGTTTTCTTCTTCTGTCCTCCCTCCCCTCTTTTTTACTTGGAAGCATCCTAATTAAAATGTGTGTGTGTGTGTGTGTGTGTGTGTGTGTGTGTGTGTGTGTGTGTGTGTGAGAGAGAGAGAGAGAGAGAGAGAGAGAGAGAGAGAGAGAGAGAAGTTGCCCAAGAAGGACAGATGAAAGCATGTCAAGAAATGGATATCAAAATGTAAGCATGGCATATAACTTGTACAACGGGGAGAGAATAACTGAATCCAGTAGGATGAGGGATCTGAAAGACTAGTGGGAAGTAGACCCAAAAAGCAGGGTAGAACTAGATTATGTTCCTCTAAGAATAAGATTATGGTAGTCTCTAAGATGTGGATTTGGAAACATCCAGTTGGTATGTGCACGTATTCAAGATGCTAGGGAGGAGGTGTCAGGGCACTTCAGTAATACTATCCAAGCAGTGACAACTGCAGCACACTCAAGGGGAAAAGCTATAATGGAGTGTGCCCCTGTTGTGGTGCGGGTAACACAGTTGGTAAGGGAGGAAGTAGGATAAGAATGGACAATTAAAAGCTAAGGCTCTTGATGAACAAGGTGTATTTCAAACACAAATGGTGATGAAATTAAATTTTTGAGAAAAATCAGAATACTGAAACCTGTTGAAATGTGTCCCTCAATGTCCAAGTTAAAATTCTGACTATTGAATTTGGTGAAAAAAAATTAAAGTCAGTTTCTTAGGCATCTCATATTTGCTCTAATTTGCTTGGATTCATCCTTAGGATCTTATGCTTACATTTAAGCTCATTTCATAGAATAACATGGTTCTTTTGCTCTCTGTGTTAGGCAATAACAGGAACAGATTCAAGTTTTACTTTATAACTAGTTGGTGGGGGAAATAAAGTTTTTGTCTTTTATAACAAGTGACTCTGGTTTGGATAAATACTTGGAATGAATAGATAATCCATTCTTTACTAAGGATATTGTTAAAAATGAGCTGAAAGGAGGGTTTAGGGGTATTGCTCAGTTGGTAGACAGTTTGCCTTTGTGCACAAGACCTTGCATTCAATCACAGAAGCAGGATGTGTGGCACAGGCCAGCAATCTCTGTACTTGGAAGTTAGAAGCAGGAGGATCAGAAGTCCAAGGTCACTCTTGGTCATATTATGTGTTTGAGGCCAGCCTGGGATATATGAGATACTGAATTAAAATAAATCAATAAAATAAATAGATAAATAAATAAATTCCTTCAAACCTAGTGAAACTGATGATTTCATTTTAAATTCAATTTTGATGTGAGTATTTTTAAAGCCTTATCTTTGAAAGACTCATAGCTCCCATGCAGTCACAAGCATTAGGAATATTTTATAAGCCTTGCCACCTGACAATCATTTTAAATTTCATAAGCCAAGCTCTCCCCCTCAGATCCACACTTTGTAACCCTACTGAAATGGAGGAATGTGTTGGATCATCTGAAGGCAAAAATTCAGAGTCAAATTTGTGAAGTTATTTACTTTTCATGAGGCATGTTTTATTGAAAACTTGAACATTTAAATTGGTAAGGATTATCTATAATAAGGTATTTAAAATTGATGATTCTTAGAAATACCAGGAAAAGAAGAAAAATAACATTTTACTCTAAGTTGCTACTTTCAGATAGCAGTTTTCATTTCCCATGAAAAGATACAGAACTACATACCTCCAAATGCCCCCACTGAGCAAGCTGTAAAGAGAACTGTAATTTTGTGCATAAAAACTTCTTTTTAAAAAAATAAATTTATTTATTTGTTGCTTCAGGTTACATCTCCATCATATTGTCCTCTTTCTCCCCTTCGCAGCCTGCTCTCCCACCCTCTACCCCCTAACCCTCTTGCAACTACACTGGAGCTCTGGAAGACTGGCAAGAAATGTGAAAGGAAGTAGTAAGAGGAAAGTGTGTGTGTGTGTGTGTGTGTGTGTGTGTGTGTGTGTGTGTGTGTG
>CAJQZJ010000594.1:7723560-7780006 GCA_907164525.1 Lophiomys imhausi
AAATTTTATCAGTGGTAGGTCTTCTGAGGGAATATTAAAAAGCAGAACAATTAAAAAAAAAAAACCCAAACAAAAATGCAAACAGAGAACACTTGCTATGGAAAAGGGATTCAAAGGCTACACTATTTGTTACATCTTGATATTAGAACCACCTGTAGCAAGAATTAGGTCCACAAAGTGGATTCTGAATGTATTTTCTAACCATCTTCTTGGAGACTCAGATCCAGGCTATGGCTGGATAGAAGGCAACAAGAGAAGAGAGGGAGGCCTGCTGTTGTGTCCACTACTATTCAGCACCTTCACTCAGGGAAAGCCAGATCATTGACTATGCCTCAGAAAAGTATTTCAAGACAGAAGGAAGCACCAGAGAATTTACTAAGATGAAGGAGAGTGCATACTTTAGACTGAAGCATGACATTCAGAAAAAGGACATTCTTAGTTGCGTTTTTAAACTTATTTTGTTCAAAGGATGGGATTTGCAACAAGGCTTAAAGATTAATTAAGCAAATTTTAAAATTAAGTTAAAAAATGCAAGTGGATTTACTTGCCTGGAAGAGCACTGAGGAAAATCATTCTTAAACAATCTCCTGGTGTGCATGAAATACTTTGGTGGTTTTTTTTTTTTATACTTTATTTTTTTATTTCTTCAAGTTACATCTCAGTCACAATCCCTTCCCTACTCCCCCTTCCTGTCCCACCCTTCCACCCTCTTCCCCCCAACAGCTTCCCCTTTCAGTCCAACAAATGGTTCCTTTTCTTATAATAGTAAATACTATACAAAACAACAGAAATAAATAGGCCACATTTATGAGAGTTAAATGGCCCAGCATACATTCCCAATGTCTAGTCCATACATATTTGGCCCCTGACTTTAACATTCTACCATCTAACCATCTCCATGAGTTTAAAGTTCTATATCTGACTCAGCTTTCATACTAACTTGCATCACAATTTTAAAAACATCTTCTTAGATCCAGAACACCCTATTGATTCCTAAACAACTCAAAATTTAAGTATGAGACTCTAGCTATCTATTCTTCAACCACCTCAGAGATCTGAGAGGGATAAATATATCTGATTATGTAGGAAGTGCAGGGCCTGCATCATCCAAAACTAAGAAATGACATATCAGTGGCTGCCTGGACAGTTCCTGTTTTCTCTCCATATGTTACAGCATCAATCTTCAGCCTTTTGATCCTGTTTCTCTGACAGACATTGATTGTAGAGCAGGAATTATGAAGACCTTACCTACCCTGTCTTGGCAGAGCTAGGCTGTTGACTTCCCTGCTACCAAGTTTTGGCCTTTTTGGACAGCAGTCTGTCTACATTTGAAGCAAGGGGTTTTTCATGTCAAGAGATAGGCTTGCCACTAATTCAACCATCTCATACTGGAGATTCTTCGATGCTCATCTTCTACTTGGAGTAGAATAGGGGGTGCTGTCAGGAGCTGATATGTTTCAATATCAAAAAAAATCTTAAGTTAAGAAAACATCTTTGAATGCCATATTCTGCAGATCTCTTGGGGTTTTTGAAGTCGCTCTATCTATTTCTTGTATTTAGATAAGCAAATGTTGCTTGTCTCTTAACAACTTGATTTCTGAGTAGCTTAGAGAATATCTGTGATAGACTGTAATAGTAGCTAACAAAATGACATGCTTGCATGACTAGGAGTTTGTATTTCTTAACTATCCTAAACGGTTTAAGACAGTTGGTATCAAGAGGCCAGAGCTTCACATTTCATTTTTAAGTATCTCTAGACAATACCTTTAAGAAGTGTTACCTTTAATTTTGTATCAGTATACAAAGATCTATTCCAGTATGGCCAAATATACTTTTATTTTTTTATCAATATACAAAGATCAATGCCTATGTAGCCCAATACAATTTTAATATTACATCAATATACAAGGGTAAATACCATTGTGGCCAACTATAATCTTAATTTTGTATCAATATACAAAGATCAATACTGATGTAGTCCAATACAATCTTAATTTTGCACAATATACAATGGTCAATAGCACTTTAGCCAAATATACTACTAATTTTGTATCAATATACAAAGGTATAAGGGCATATTCAATAATCTGTCCCTTCTTCTTGGTCCTTCCCATACTATGTCTATGTCCCATTTTTCTCAGGTCTGTGCACTCCTACATAGGAGAGAAAGAAGGATACAGAAAAGAAAAAGAAGGAAGTCCCTGGGCCTAACCTCCAAAACCCATTTAACAAGACCATTTAACAGCTTGTAGTCTCTTCCCCTAAATAACAAAGTTTTCTGTTATCCATCAAATAACCAAAAAGGGGGGGGGGAAGAAACACCCTCCCCACCCTCTGGGCATGGGACGTTGCTCTCTTAAAATGATTTCCTGCTGATTTGGGTCGTAGTAAACCTATTTGGGGCCCAAACCAGAATGGAAAAATGGTTGAAAATGTTAATACAATCCTTTAATGTTCAGTCCTTTTGTGCTCAGCTGTTTAGATGTCCTAAGAAGTTTGTAGACATAAGCTGATCTTCCAGGCATTTCTGAAGTTCTGGCTGGGGCAGTGTGTGGAGCTGAACGATCTTAGTGATTTTGAGTTGTTGTGGTTGTAGACTTTTGATGGAAACAGCTATTGAGGAAGTCTGCAAGGTTGGATCATCTGGGCCACTCTTCTTCTTTGGTGTCTGATTCTGTTTTCTGTTGAAGTTTCCTTTGTCCAGTTGTCCCTGGATTCCTTGGATGCTTTAAATCTCCTGGAAAGATAAGAACAGAGCCCTGCCCTAATCCTAACTCTGGGACAATTACCCTTTTTTGGTGGGGGAAGTCAGGTAATATTTCTCCTGAAGCAAATTTGGTTTTTTGACAATATATAAAGTATTATCTTTCAATCTGGATTAAAGAAGAAATTATTTTGTTATTTTGTAGCTAAACAAGCCTTAGTGTATGTATTTTGAGATCTCAAAGGAAAATTTGTTTGTATTGAGTAGGCCTTTTGTAAGTAGCTTTTAAACTTAAGTCCTTCCAAATCCTATGTGTCTGTCTCTGCAATCTAATTATTGGGATCAAAGACCTGTGGTTCCCATCTGAAGGGATTAAAGATGTGCTCCACCACTCCTGGATCGAAGTTTTTCTCTATTTAGAGTTTGTTTTTTATCAGGCTGACCTTGAGCTCTGAGATCTGCCTGCTTCTGTCTCTAGTGTGCTGGGATTAAGGGTGTACTCTTCTTGAATGATGGGATTAAGGGTGTGAACCATCATCACCCTGTTCCGTGTAACTCTAGAATTTATAAGACAACTAACTCTATTGTGCTCCTCCCGTCTCTGCTGGCATGGGCTAACACCACGCATTTCATGTATTTTACCTTAGCTCTAAGTTTTTTCGACTCTTGGAGGTTTATAAAACCAGGTTGAATGGCTGTAACCTTTATTTTATTTACAGTGTTTTAAACCTGTTACCTGCTTTTTGTAATTAATAAATTTGTTTGTTGCTTCAGGTTACATCTCCATCATATTGTCCTCTTTCCCCACTTCCCAGCCCCACCCTCCCATCCTCTACCCCCTAATCCTTCCCTCTTGTTCCTCTGGGGTGGAGTGTCCCTACATAACAGTCCCTCGCCACAGTTCAGGAGTCATATGAGGGCCAAGAGCCTCTTCATACACTGGGGGCCTACGAGGCAGTACTGCCAGTGAAAGGTGTCTCCTTGCTAGGAAGGGAAAATTAAAAAACAGACCAACAAACACACAAACCCACAAAAACAAAGAACAACAACAAAAAAAGAAAGGAAAAAGGAAAAAAAGAAAGAAAAAAAAGTCTATGTCCATGTTCCCTTTGCTGTGTTGGTTGTCGTACAGATATCCTGTACTATATAGCTAAAATCCTGCTATAAGTGAATAGATGCCATGTGCATCCTTCTGAGTCTGGGTTAGCTCACTCAGGATGAGCTTCTCTAGTTCCATCCATTTGGTTGCAAATTGCATAATTTCATTGTTTCTGATAGCTGAGTAATATTCCATTGTATAGATGTACCACAGTTTTTTAATCCATTCTTCTGTTGAGGGACATCTGGGTTGTTTCCAGTTTCTAGCTATTACAAATAAGGCTGCTATGAACATAGATGAGGAGACTTTCCTATGACTCTGTGAGGAATCATTTGGGTGTATACCCAGAAGTGGTATGGCTGGGTCCTGAGGCAAAGCTATTCCATGATTTCTAAGATATCGCCATACTGATGTCCATAGTGGTTGCACAAGCCTGCACTCCCACCAGCAATGGAGTAGGGTACCCCTTTCTCCACACCCTCGCCTGCGTGTACTTTCATTTGACCTCTTTATCTTAGCCATTCTGACAGGTGTGAGATGGAATCTCAGAGTCGTCTTGAGTTGCATTTCGCTGATGATTAAGTATGTTGAGCATTTCTTCAGGTGTCTCTCGGCCATTAGGGATTCCTCCTTTGTGAATTCTCTTTTAGTTCCGTCTCCCATTTTTTGATTGGATTATTTGGTTTCTTGGCATTTAGTTTCTTGAGTTCTTTGTAGATTTTGGATATTTGCCCTCTATCAGATGTGGGGTTGGTGAAGATTTTATCCCAGTCTGTTGGTTGACATTTTGTTCAAATGACAGTGTCTTTTGCCTTACAGAAGCTTTTCAGTTTCATGAGGTCCCATTTATTGATTGTTGATCTCAGTTCCTGAGCTATTGGTGTTCTGTTCAGGAAGTTGTCACCTGTGCCAATGTGTTCGAGGGTTTCTCCCACTTTTTCTTCTAGTAGATTTAGTGTGACCAGCCTTATGTTAAGGTCTTTGATCCACTTGGACTTAAGTTTTTTACAAGGTGATAAGTATGGGTCTAGCTTCATTCTTTTACAAATGGACATCCAGTTGGACCAGCACCATTTGTTGAAGATGCTGTCCTTCTTCCATTGTACCTTTTGGCTTCTTTGTCAAAAATTAGGTGGCCATAAGTGTGTGGGTCTTTTTCTGGATCTTCAATTCGATTCCATGGATCTACTGGTCTGTTTCTATAACAGTACCATGCTGTTTTTACAACTATTGCTCTGTAGTACAGCTTGAAATCTGGGATGGTAATACCTCCAGATGTTTTTTTTTTTTATTGTGCAGTATTGATTTAGCTATTCTGGGCTTTTTGTTGTTCCATATGAAATTGAGACTAGCTCTTTCCAAGTCTATAAAAAATTGTGTTGGTGTTTTGATAGGAATTGCATTGAATCTATATATTGCTTTTGGTAGGATGGCCATTTTTATTATGTTGATCCTACCTATCCATGAGCATGGGAGATCTTTCCATCTTCTAAATGCCTCTTCCATTTCTTTCTTCAAGGGTTTGAAGTTCTTGTTGTACAGGTCCTTTACTTGCTTGGTTAGAGTTACCCCCAGGTATTTTATGTTGTTTGTGGCTATTGTGAAGGGGGTTGTTTCCCTTATTTCTTTCTCAGCCCATTTGTTTGTTGTATAAAGAAGGGCTTCTGATTTTTTTTTTAATTAATTTTGTATCCAGCCACTTTGCTGAAGGTGTTTATCAGCTGTAAGAGTTCTCTGGTGGAATTTTTGGGGTCGCTTATGTATACTATCATATCATCTGCAAATAAGGATAATTTGACTTCTTCGTTTCCGATGTTTATCCCCTTGATGTCCTTTAGTTGTCTTATTGCTCTAGCAAGAACTTCAAGTACTATATTGAAGAGATATGGTGAAAGTGGACATCCTTGTCTTGTCCCTGAGTTTAGAGGAAATGCTTCAAGTTTCTCACCATTTATTTTGATGTTGGCCACTGGCCTGCTGTATATTGCCTTTATTATTTCTAGGTACGGCCCTTGTATGCCCGTTCTCTCCAGAACTTTTAGCATGAAGGGGTGTTGAATTTTGTCAAATGCTTTTTCTGCATCTAGCGAGATTATCATGTGGTTTTTTCTTTCATCTTGTTTATATGGTGAATGACGTTGATAGATTTTCATATGTTGAACCATCCTTGCATCCCTGGGATGAAGCCTACTTGATCATGGTGTATGATACTTTTGATGTGTTCTTGAATTCGGTTTGCTAGTATTTTATTAAGTATTTTTGCAACTATGTTCATGAGGGAGATTGGTCTGAAGTTCTCTTTCTTTGTTGGGTCTTTGTGTGGTTTAGGAATCAGGGTGATTGTGGCCTCGTAGAATGAGATTGGCAATGTTCTTTCAGATTCTATTTGGTGAAAGAGTTTGAAAAGTATTGGTGTTAGCTCCTCTTTGAAAGTCCAGTAGAATTCCGTGCTGAAGCCATCTGGCCCTGGGCTTTTTTTTGTTGGTAGATTTTTAATGACTGTTTCTATTTCCTTAGGGGTTATAGGGCTGTTTAATCTGTTTATCTGATCTTGATTTAGCTTCGGTAGGTGGAATCTATCAAGAAAATTGTCCATTTCACTTAAGTTTTCAAATTTGGTGGAGTGTAGATTTTTAAAGTAGGATCCAAATATTCTTTGGATTTCCTCAATGTCTGTTATTATTACTCCCCTTTCTTCTCTGATTTTGTTGATTTGTGTTTTCTCCCTCTGTCTTTTAGTTAATTTGGCTAAGGGTCTGTCTATTTTGTTGATTTTCTCAAAGAACCAACTCTTGGTTTCATTGATTCTTTGTATAGTTCTTTTTGTTTCTAAGTTGTTGATTTCAGCCCTAAGTTTGATGATCTCCTGCCTTCTGCTCCTCTTGGGAGTGTTTGCTTCTTTTTTTTTTCCAATTCACCCAGTTCAGCTGTTAATTCGCTAATATGAGCTGTCACAATTTTCTTTTTGAAGGCACTAAATGCTATGAACTTTCCTCATAGCACAGCTTTCATTGTGTCCCATAGGTTTGGGTATGTTGTGTCTTCATTTTCGTTGGATTTTAAGAAGTCTTTGATTTCCTTGTTTATTTCTTCCCTGACCCAGTGGTCCTCTAGTAAAGAGTTGTTCAATTTCCATGTGAGTGTATGCTTTCTGTTGATTCTTTTTCTATTGAAGTCCAGCTTTATTCCATGGTGGTCTGATAAGATACAAGGGGTTATTTCAATTTTCTTGTATCTGTTGAGGCTATCTTTGTGTCCAACTATATGGTCGATTTTGGAGAAGTTTCCGTGAGGTGCTGAGAAAAAGATGTATTCTTTTGTATTTGGGTGAAACGTTCTGTAGATATCTGTTAGGTCCATTTGGTTCATGATCTCTGTTAGACTCATCATTTCTCTGTTTGGCTTCTGTCTTGATGATCTGTCCATAGTTGTGAGTGGGGTGTTGAAATCTCCCACTGTTAAAGTGTTTGGATTGATGTGCGATTTAAGTTTTAGAAGCGTTTCTTTTATAAATGTAGGTGCCTTTGTATTTGGGGCATAGATGTTCAATATTGAGATGTCCTCTTGATGAATATTCCCTTTAATGATATATAATGCCCTTCTCTGTCTTTTTTTCATTAATTTCAGTTGGAAGTCTGTTTTGTTTGATATTAGGATGGCTACTCCAGCTTGCTTCCTGGGTCCATTTGCTTGGAAAACCTTTTCACAGCCCTTTACTCTGAGGTAGTGTCTATCTTTGATAGTGAGATGTGTTTCATGTATGCAGCAAAAAGACAGGTCTTGTTTAGGGATCCAATCTGTAAACCTGTGTCTTTTTATTGGGAGTTGAGTCCATTAATATTGATGGATATTAGTACCTGGGGTTGTTATTTCCCTTTAGTTTGGTATAGGTGATCGTCCGGTGCCTCTTTTGGTTTATTTGCTGTGGGATTTTCTATTCCCTCTGTTTTCTTGGGTGTAGTTTTCTTTTCTGGGATGGAATTTTCCTTCTAGGATTTTCTGTAGGGCTGTGTTTGTGGGTAGATATTGTTTAAATTTGATTTTGTCGTGGAATATCTTGTTTTCTCCATCTATGTTGATAGAGAGTTTTGCTGGGTATAGTAGTCTGGCTGGGCACCTATGTTCTCTCAGGACTTGTAGGATATCTGTCCAGGCCCTTCTAGCTTTTAAAGTTAATGAGGAGAAGTCAGATGTAATTCTGATGGGTCTGCCATTGTATGTGACTTGACCTTTTTCTCTTACAGCTTTTAATATTCTTTCTTTGTTCTGTACATTTGGTGTTTCAATTATTATGTGGTGAGAGGAGTTTCTTTTTTGATCTAATCTGTTTGGTGTTCTGTAAGTCTCTTGGATTTTTACTGGCATCTATTTCTTTAGGTTTGGGAAGTTTTCGTCTATGATTTTGTTGAAGATATTTCCTCGACCATGGAGTCGGGAGTCTTCTCTTTCCTCTATGCCTATAATTCTTAGGTTCCGTCTTTTCATTGAGTCCTTGATTTCTTGGATGTTGTGGATGAGAGATTTTTTAGCTTTCTCATTTCCTTTGGATGTTGTACTGATTTCTTCCATCGAATCTTCCATGCCTTAGATCCTGTCTTCCATCTCTTGTGATCTATTTTTGATACTCACATCCATAGTTCCTGTTCTCTTTTCTTGATTCTCCATTTCCTCTTTTAACTCTGACTGTGTTTTCTTTCTTGTTTCCATTTCTATTTTCATGTCTTGAATGATACTGTTCATTTTGTACATTTCCTTCTCCAGTTTCCTTGTTTTTGCCTGGAAATCTTTCATTGCTCTGTCCTTTTCCTGTTCAAGCTCAGTCACCTTGGCTTGGAGCTCTTTAATGGTGTTATTCGTTGTTTTGACTTGTAAAATTGTGGCTTCTTTGAATTCCTTCATAGATTTAAGTTCTTCTTGAAGGGACTCTGTCACTTTCCATAATGTTGAAATGTCATCGTTTTCATGTGTTTCTGCTGTTGTGAGGTCATCCGGATTGGATGAACTAGGATAGTTCTGCGTTGTTGGAGTCATATTTCCTTGATTTCTGTTTTTTCTTGGGCCTTTGGCCATATGGATGTGTTTAGGTGTCTGCTCTCATCGTCTTCTGGGCTTCGATCCACAGGGGATGCTTTGGTGTAGCAGTCGAATTGCTTGGCTATATGTCGTTGCTTACAGGGGGATCTCAGGGTCACTGTGTTTCTAATTACCTGAAGCACTGTGAGCTGGTGCAGCCTATTCCCAGGTAATGAGGAATGGCCCGGGATTGTTTCACTGCTCCCAAGTCAGACTTCTCTATGTTGCACACTGAGTGATCAGCCTGTAGTGGTTCTGATGGTATGGACCTGTTTGCCCAGGCACAGATTCTGTGGACTCTGGTGTCCCCAAGGAGACTGAGAGGGCCCGGCTCCATGCCTAATATGTCTGGGTTTTCCTGAATACAGCTATGGTTCCTGGGCTTCTGGCTTCCCCATTTTGGAGCCCTCAGCCTCTGTGCATCTCTGCTGCTAGGTCTGCCTGTGTGCCTCTGTGTGCGCCCAGCCCTGCCACTTTACTGTGCGGGTTTCCTGCCCGGTTCCTCTGCTGCGGGCATGTGCCTCTGCCCTGCCCCTCTTTGCGGTCTTCTGCCTGGCTCCTTAGCTGCGGGCGCACTCCTCTGTCCTGCCTTCCTGTGTGGGCTTCTGCCCAGTTCCTTAGCTGCGGGGCACCTCTCTGCCCTGCCCCCTGTTTGATCTTCCGCCCGGCTCCTTAGCTGCGGGAGTGCATGTCTGCGGACCTCCCGCCGTGTGCCCTGCTTCTGCCTTGCTAAGACTTCAACTAGCCTGCAAAGTTTCCTAAATAGCTATAAGGTCCGCCTGAGGTGTGGGGAGCCTAGTAGGCTGGTGAGTGATCCCCGTGTGGGATCTGATTCTGCCTGCTGTGTATTAGAGTCGATCTTACCAGGCACCTCTCCAGAGGGGAGTTCCCAAGTCTTGGATTTAGCAGCTCCGGTGTCTGGGAGAGATGGGAGGAGAGCCTTGCCCTGGGACTTTTAACAGTCCCTTGGGAGCTGGGTGTGTTCCCGGCAGGTCTAGTCCCTCCAGTTTTTGCACAGTGTCCAATAACTCTGTGCTTTTTATGGCTCTTTTCCCCATGTTCAAAATGCGTCCGTGTGGGCCACCGCCATCTTGGATCCCTACTTTGGTGGTTTTATGAGGTGTTTTGATTAGCTGGAGGGATGAGAGAGGATGCCAGTACTATTAAATGCAAGGCCACAAACATTCTGGCTCTATGTAAACAAGCATAGTTAGTTGATTTTAACATCTCTGAGATGTATTTTAGAAGAAGCATCATTCCTTTTTATCAGCGTTGTTGAAGTTTTAGTCTTGTAGCCTGTCCCACCTCAGTTTTCCATGGATGTTTCTATAGAGAGTTGTAGACATACTGACAAATCAGACTGTAAGATTTCTCCTGCTGGAGAAGGGAGTCATAAGGAGATTTAACCTGTAGAGCAGTTCAGTCTGCTGCATGCCTCAGGAAGTGTCTGTCTCTGAGCCCATGCTGCAGTGAGGTGTAGCAACACTGTCCTGAGTGAGCTGAGGGAGCAGTATCCTGAAGGGTATGGTCCAGCACTGATCTGCTCCTGCTTAGGATTTGGGCCTTGGTGATGGAGTGGGTGAGATAGGGTTGGAAGTAACCAACAAACCAACACCCAGAGGGCTCAGTGATGCTTCTGTGTTGAAAGAGAAGACTCAAGAGTGACTTTGAGATGTTTGTTCTGAGTTTTCTCAGGGTACACTGTAGTCGTGATCCTTACTGATGATTGTTAACTTAACAGGACCTGCGCGATGCAGAAGGCAAGCTTCAGGCACTGGCGAAGGATGACGCAGATTAGTTTAACTTCTGGGTATGCCTCTGAGGGATTATGTTGACTGAGTTAATAGACATGGGAAGGCTCATCCTAGTAGTGAGTGACACTTTTGCCTGTGCTTGGACCTGTAATGCATGGAAAGGAGAGTGCACAAACTTGATAGTGGACACAGTGTAACCACTTATCTGAGGCTCCTGCTGCTGGGACTTTCCTACCATGATGGTCTAGAACCTTGAGCTATAAACAAAAACAAATGCTTTTTCCTATAATTTGTTTTCACAGGGGATTTGATCATAGCAATAGGACAAATAACCAAGATAGTGATACATTTAATAAGAGGGCAGTTGGACAGAGATGGGATGACAGAATGGACTGTTTCAAATTCTGAAGAGACATCTTGTTTTGTTGTCTGACTATGATCTTTACTCCCAGGTCTTTGCACAATGTATCTAGAACACAAGTATATTTGAATTAATGTTTATTTCATATTCAATCTTTAATAAAGATATTGAATAAAAATAAAATCTGTGATTGTAATTTAGCATTCTTAGAAAATATGATTTTGGCAGTTAAAAAACAAATTATTGATTGCCTCCTTGCTTGCTTATGTTATAGACATCTTTCTTTCCTTTTTTCGTGAAGAGACGACTTGACTGAAATCAAGTCTGTAAAGAAGCTGCCTGGTTGGACATTGAAGCAGACATTTTATTTGTATGTTTTTCTCTTCCGTTGCCTTTGTCTGCTGGTCACAGCTGCTCTGCTCTTGGGAACTTGACTCACTACCAGTTTTCCAATGTGTTTTAGTTTTTAGAAAAATGTTTTCAACTGTTTGAAATCTTTTATTTTTTACTGTTTATAGAAATCCTTTTAGGTGTTTGGAACAAAGAAGGTTCTTTATGAATTTTTTTTTCTTTGCAGATGGTGAAATGTTTAGGTTCCAAATGGAACCATTTAGTGGTGACATTAGTGGAAAAATACCACCTATGAAACATTTAGAATGCTAGACTGGTGACACAAATATTGTAGTGTAGGGCATCCCTTTTGACACTGGTCCCTCAGCTAGAGAGGCAGGCCAGTGAATATCATTGCCTTCTGGAAGTTTTACATTAGCCTGAGGCTGTCCTTTGTCTACTCCTCCACTTTGGATCCTACCTAGGTATAACAGCCTACTTCTGGCCATTCAACCAAATCTCACATAGGATTGGAAGAGTATTGAAGTGGTTGCATTGCATGATTGAAACAAACAAGCAGATTTCTTTATTTGAGAAGTGCTCCTCTGATCACTGAGATCTGATCCTGATTTAAAACTCAGCAGGGATTCTGTCTGAGAGATGCAGTTGTTCACAGTCACAAGCAACTTCAGGTTGTTAAATATTAAAGTCCATGATGGCAAAGAAGAAACTGCACTGTTGAGTCCGCTGCAGGGATGGCTGTTAACCAGCTCAGGGATGATATTCGGTTTCTATCAATCTTATTTTACCTTTGGTAATGGCTTAGTCTCTCTGCTGGCAGATACGATGGAAGATTTTATGTTCATGTTAATATAGTACACAACACGCTTATCTGAGTAATTTCATAAGTGTATTAGACATTATGGTAAAAATTTAGTTAACCCCGTAATGTTCTAGAGGAAGCATTTCATATCCTTAAGAAGTCATTTGACAGATGCATTCATAGATGTAAGCACTTTAGCAGTATAGTAAAATTGAAGCATTGGTATCAGTTTCAGTGTTTATTGCAGAAGTAAAAACAAAAGAGCTTAAGAAAATTAGTGGCTATCATATTTTCTAAATGGATTTAGACTTCTACTTATATACTACAAAAGAACAGGACTTTAAGAAGGTGTGGTGCTAGAAGGATGTATTTATTAGCTTTGTTTGTGTATCATTTACCTTTCTATCACTGTGATAAAACACCACAGCCAAAGTAGCTTGTAAAAGGAAGGTTTTATTTGAGCTTGCAGTTCCAGCAGCATTATGCAGGGAAGCGTGGTAGCAGGTGGGCAGAGTGGATGCATCACCAAGCAGAGATCTCACATCTTAAACTATAATCACAAAACAGAGAACAAACTTGAAATAGTAGGCGTCTTTGCACTCTTAAAGCCTTTCCCCAGTGACATACAACCTCCAAAAGGTCACACTTTCTAAGCCTCCTCAAACAACAGCACCAACTGGGGACCAAGTATTCAACATGCCTCCCATTATAGGGCATATCTGTTTAAGCCACCACATCTTCTCCTTGGCCCCATTGTCTCATGACCACAACATAATGCACAATGCTTATAGTCCAGTTTCTCAAGTCATTAATGATTTTCAGTATCAACACTATTTAAAAAGGTCAATGTCTCTGTGAGATGAAGGCAATGTCTTGTAAAACCTAAAAGAAATATACATATATCTATCACATAATGGCATAGAATATACATTGACATTTTAAAAGGGAGGAATGAGGGCATGGTGAGGATATACTGGATGAAAACAAAAATGAAACCACATAAAGCAAAATCCAAGTCCTGTAGCACCATGTTTTGTGTTGAAGGGCTTAGATGGTTCTTGCCTTACAGCTCTACTTCCTATAGCACACTTTTCCTTCCTTGACTACTTCTACTTTGTACATATCTCTCCTTGGCATCTCCAACATCTCAGGGTGTCCACCACATCCCAAGTTTCCCTTTCTTAGTTTCACACAATGCCATCAACAGGGTCTCTTGCCTTCCCAGGCCTTTGTGAAGGGACTCTCCTGAAGTCTCAGTGGCTCTCTGAAACTGTGGAGATTTCATAACCCCTTATCTTTCATGACTCTGAAGCCATCACCATGAAGACTACACTGCCAAGTTTGGCTACCAGCTTGAGATGCACCTTGACCCCCTTTATCTACATTAACAACAGGTTTGGATTATAGTTGCCAGGAGCCTTAAGCTCTCTCACAATAACTGGTTGGGGTTTGGCCTGAGGGCACCCTCCCTTTATTTCAGTACAAATCTGGTGTCGCGTCCCTCTCGACCAGCAAGAACGACGCAACTCGCAAAAGCTCTTCTCAAGCAGTTTATTCAGGTCCCTTGAAAACAGTCTTCCGAAAGCCCGGGCAGACCCAACCCACAGGCTAAATACTATATGAACAGCCAATCAAGTAAAGCCACGTGGTGCTATCTTAGAGGCCCACGTATGCGGAAGCAAGCCAGATCAGCGGTCTTAACCAAATATGGACTTGTTTACCACCGAGAGCGCTCACCGTTGGGCTGGTGGAAGGCAGAAACCGGCGCCATCTCTAGGGCGCGGCACGTCGCAGCTCTCTACAGTTCCTTCTTTTTTGTTTTTGAAAAATGGTGGTAGAAGTCCCTGGAAAGGCTTCGTAATCCCCATATCTGGGGATCTCACAGCGGGCCTGAGCCTGTAGGAGGGCGGTGCTCAAACTCTTACCCGTCTCTGGGTCAGCCTCCCCACTCGGGACTGCCCTGTCTTAGGTGGCCGAGACTTACCCGTCTACTCCGTCATTGACTTGCCAGACCTTAATATCCGTGGAACGAATACCTCAGTGGGCAGGGACTATTCTCAGTGAAGATTTAAGGTTTCATGGCAGCGAGCCATGCCTGAGGGGACTGGCCCGCCTCAATGGCGACAAGGGCCTGTATAATCATGGCTGCATTACGCTTCTGTGTGGCTCTCATCTTGTAGATGCACCATAGGCAAACCAGAGAGGCTAGTATCATCAGTATTGCCAAAGAGCCTATGCCCGCCCACTCCTTAAGATGATCCATAGCCGCCTGTATCCAGGAAGTCAAACCATTAGCCAGACTCAGATCCACCCGAGTGGAGTTGATGTGGACGATTGTCGCTCTCTCATCTTATTTTCAAAATCAGCCGACCAATCCTGTAAAAGGAGCTTTGACAATTGCTTAGACAGATTAGTAGCCTTTGTTAAATTTTGATATCTCACCGAAGTAACACACAAACCCTGTATTTTCCACTCAAACCCCAACTGTGTTAGTTGTCAAAGAGTCAATCTGTTCTTGTATTAAATCTATGTGTTGATTAACTATCATAAGGCCTCTTTTGAGATCAGAATTCATAGAGGTCTGAGTATCCAATGCCTGTGTTACATTGGCTGAGATATTCAGGGCATTGGCAGTCTGTATAGAACTAGACAAGGCAATAGCTGATGTAGTAGCCCCCACAGCAGCAACAGTGATGGCAGTAACAATAGCTGCAGTGATGCCAAAATATCTTTTAAGTCTGAATAGCATCATGGTATTAGGGGTCTCTACAGGAACTGGTACATATAGAGGCATTCTAGTCACCACAGCCACAGGAAAGGCTGTGGCATTCCAGCACAGGGCATAAAAGCATGTGTCTGGAGTGCATACTAACTTTTCTTTACCCAAGGATGCACTCTCATTACTTACAATCCACAGAAAAGGAGGCCAGAGACACACTGGCGAGGCTGAAAAGGTCTTATTGCGGTAAGAATGAAATGAAGAATTCCAAGTACCAGAGCCACTACCACTACAAAAATCCATAATGGTAGTGGGCCCTAGGGAAAAACTATCTCTTTGATAAATTCCTCCCCCAAGCATAAGTATAGGTCCCAAATCCATGCAACTTCCATTTACCCCACACAAAAGCCACAAATCAAAAGGATTGGTGGCAGTCTGCTGAGGATCTCTAGTAGATATATCAAGCATTCCTGTACAAGACTTATTCACTATATTACTAATCATGGGGCTAAAGGAAAAATAATCTTGTTGAACCCAAACTGCTCTGCACTCCTGACATCCAGTCCAGGGAAAAGGTCCTTCCTCTCCTGTGGATCCTCTACAAAAAGGTGCCCAGTGTGGCTGTCTGGGGGGGTCCCGGTCAGAGACTCGTGTGGGCCACCATCCTTCAAGGCGAGAACCGTTGCCCGAAAACAAACCACTACCCCTACCCCCAAACCTCAGTTGTGGTAAAAAATCTGCTGACTGCTGAGACAATTTAATGCATTCTGTATCATCTGACCTATTGAAGCTCATTAAAAAGCACAGACTACCCTTCAAGCTGACATTTCTATTACTCTCTATAGGGCTTCTCTGATCATCAAAGGGAAGGTAGGGTAAGCCTAGACTTCTATTACTGCTAAATAAGCGTGGAAACACAGTTGCATCATGTCTGACCGGCATTGGCTTTGGGAATATCGACAGGATCCCCCATCTCGGCTCGGTCATTCCTGACATACTCACTGCTACTATCACCAGGATCCTTAGGAAGGTCTTCATGACGAATCTTCCTCACAAGGTGTTCAGGCACCCACACTGGATCTTGTTGATCCTGAGGAAAAACACAAACAGACCCTCTCGCCCATGTTAGCACGGGGTCAGGCCCCTGCCAAGAGCCTGTCAAAATATCCTTCCACTTCACCATGCCTTTAGGTGGACCATGGGAATCCTGATGTCTGTCCGCTGCTGAGCGGCCTTGAGCATCCAAATTTAAAAAATTTAAAGTAAATAAGGCTAATGACATTCTCTCCTTGGGGGTACGGCCTTGGCCTATTCCCCCTTTCTGTTTTTGTAAACATTTTTTTAAGGTGCGATGAGCACGCTCTACAATTCCTTGTCCTTGAGGATTATATGGTAATCCGTGATTAAGCTGTACCTCCATTTGGTTGCAGAAGGAGACAAAGGACTGTGCCGTATAGGCTGGTCCATTGTCCGTTTTTAGCTGTTGTGGTTTTCCCATGTAGCCCAGGCTTTTAAGCAATGTCCTATGACATTGCGAGCCTTTTTTCTACTCATAGGTGTAGCATGTATGATACCTGAGTAGGTATCCACAGATACATGAATATATTTTAAGGATCCAAACTCTGAAATGTGGGTAACGACCATTTGTCAGATTTTGAGTGGCAGCAACCCTCTAGGGTTCATGCCCACACTGGGAGGATGATGATGAATCACACATTGAGGACAGTTTAAAACCACTTTCTAGCATCTGTTCTAGACAAATGGAATTTTTGTTGTAGAGTTTTTGTATTTACATGAAACAATTGGTGAAACTGTCTGGCTTGGTCCAGGAATGAGTTCCAAAAAATGTATGTCATCCTAGTCCATTGATCAACTTTATCATTACCCTCACTTAATGGTCCAGGTAATCCTGTATGTGTTCTGATATGTTGAATATAAAAACATCTTTTTTTTTGTCAGATTAAAACTTGTAACTCTTGTAATAAGGCACATATAGTACTACTATTTTTAATAGGACCTGTCAATTTTAATACTTTTATTGTGTTGACCACATAGACTGAATCTGAAATCAAATTGAATGTAAATTGACATGTTTTAAACATCTCAATTACTATTTTTAACTCTACTATTTGGGGGGAGCCCGGTTGAAATTGACATAACACGGGCTCTTGTCTTTCTATCAAATAGGCTCCGCAGCCTGTCTTTGAGCCATCAGTAAACACATTTGGTGACCCTTGAAGTGGTACTACTGAAGTAACCTTAGGGAATATCACTGGGTGCTCCTTAAAAAATGATAGTAATGGATGCTTAGGATAATGGTTATCAATCACTCCTTTAAAGCTACATTGTAATATTGTCCAATCATCTACAGTGGCACATAAAATCTTAATTTGATGACTGGAATAGGGCACTATTATACTGGCAGGAGCAACTCCAAAAGACTGTAAACATTGTTGGATACCATTCAAGGCTAAAGCAGCAACTGCAGTGGGATAATGTTTTATGGATTTTTTTGGAGAAATCTTTGAATAAGTCCATAATAATGGTCCGTCCTGTCATAACAATCCTGTAGGTTGACCATAGGTGGCAAATATGCACAATGTAATGGGCTGTCCTTCCTGTCATCTCTTTAAGGAAGGCACTCTGTAACCTTTCTTTTACTTTATATAAAGCTTTTTTTTGTTTCTTTTGTAAATTGTCTAGGAGAATTAAGTGTTGAATCAACTTTTAAAATATTAAATAGGGGTCTTATTTCATAATTTGGTAGCTTCAAATAGCCTCTTACCCAATTGATATCTCCTAACAACCTTTGAAAATCATTTAAAGTCTTTAAATTATCTTTTTTTATCTCAATCTTTTGAGGTATTATCTTTTTAGGTCCAACCTTTGTTCCTAAATAATTAATCACATTTTTTTTAACCTTATCAGGAGCAATAAACAACTTTTTTTTTTTAATAATTGAACTAATTCTTCATAGGCCCGATCTAACATTTGTTCACTCTTAGCTGTCAGTAAGATATCATCCATATAATGAACACATCTCAAATCTGGAAAATTCTTTTTCAAGGGAGCAATGGCTTCCCCCACATACAGTTGGCACATAGTGGGGCTGTTTGTCATTCCCTGAGGTAATACTACCCATTCAAACCACTGATCAGGTTCCTCATGGTTACAGGATGGAACAGTAAATGTAAATCTCTCATTATCTTTGGCACACAAAGGGATGGAGAAAAAACAATCTCTTATATCTATAACTATAATGGGCCATGAGGCTGGCAAAGATGATAAAAGCGGCAAGCCGCGTTGTACTGGGCCCATGATCTGCATTTGTTGGTTTATGGCACGCAGGTCATGCAACAATCTCTATTTTCCAGATTTCTTTTTAATGACAAAAATAGGTGTATTCCAGGGAGATACAGATGGTTTTATATGCTTTAAAGACATCTGTTCATCCATCAACTCCTTGGCCGCATTCAATTTTACAGAGGAAAGTGGCCACTGAGGAACCCATACTGGGTCCTCTGTCTTTCAAGTTATGGGAATGCCCTCCTCAGTGGCCCCTAGGAAAAACCCAGGCCCTGTCTCTTTTGTCTTTGTTGTATAGATATGGGACTCTTTCGCGCCTGTAAATATTTTCCTATTCCAAAGCCTGGAGCATATCTCATATCTTGTATCATACGTTGGGCTGAATCAGAATAATCATTACTCAATTTAAATCCCATATCCTTTAAAATGTCTCTTCCCCAAAGGGAGATAGGGAGCTCAAGTACATATGGCTGCATTTCTCCTGAGTGGTTTTTTTGGTCCTGCCACTTTAATAATCTTGCACTCATATCTGGAGTCTTAGCATAACCCAGGCCTTGAAGTGTTTGAGAAGAGGCTTGTACGGGCCAACCTGAAGGCCAGTCTTTCTTTGTTGTGATACTCCTATCAGCCCCAGTATCCAAAAGGCCCAGGATCTTTTTACCATCAACTTTTAACTCCAAGACGGAGTGTTGGTCCAGATCCAAGGAGAGAAAAGTCAGATCCATGTCCGTGGACCCAAAACCATCTTTTCCTCTCTCTCGATCCTTTGTCGCATAGCGATCATGTAAGCTCGGCAACATGATCAACTGAGCAATTCTCTCTCCAGGAGAGTTAGCTGTTATACCACAGGGGAGGCTACCATGATCTTAACCACTCCTGTATAATCTGGATCTATAACCCCAGGATGGACAATAAGTCCTCTCAAAGCTGATGATGACCTCCCTAACAGCAAACCAACTGTACCAGGTTCAAGGGGTCCTTTAAAATCTGTTTCAATTAACTGGACCCCCATTTGGGGCGTTAATACGAGTCTGGTGGTGGAGCAGAGGTCCAATCCTGCTGAGCCTGCAGTGGCTCTCCGCGGTCTCTTGGATGGCGGAGGGTTGGCCATCTCTCTTGATTCTGTTCTTTGTCCTGATTCTCTACTGTCCCATATATTTGTGGGCCCTGGGGTCGTGGGCCCCGCTGTCCGTTTTTTGGACGAGCGCCACCATAACCTTGAGTTAAAGGCTGGCCATGGATGTCTGTCACTGAACGGCATTCATTAGCCCAATGGTTTCGTTTTTTACATTTTGGGCATAACCCCGGCCGCTGGGGCATTGTACACTTCCTGTACTTTCTGTACTCTTTCCCCCGGGGCACTGTCTTTTAAAGTGTCACATCTTGCCACACTTAAAACAAACTCCTGAACTTCCTCCACCTTTTCTGGTCAACTGTACTACTGCGGCAGCAAGACCAGCATTAGTTAACGGCCCTCCAAGTTCTCTATACACTTTCATCCAGGCTTCTAGCCCCTTACTCTTGTAAGGGGTGATAGCGGCTCTACACTCTTATCTTAATAGTTATAACCTCAGTTGTCAGCCCTGAGAATGTACACACAAGTAACACAATATTGACTGAACAGCTTATATTTAGGAATATGTAAATATTTACATATATGCATGCCATAATAATTAATACAAAAAGAGGCCATGAATTTGAAAGAGCAAAGAAGAATCGGGAAGAGTTTGGAGGGAGGAAAGGGAAGGGAGAAATGTTGTAATTATAATCTCAAAAATTAAAAAAAACATGTAGCCTTTCCTCCAACATGACATTGGCTGTAACATTAAGCTTTTCAGTGTCTGTTTTCTCTCTAAACCCTACATTTTGTATTCCTTTGTGTCCTCTTTGCTCTTTTTCATTGTAGACCTGCATAGGAGTGATCATTAATAACACAGAGTACAGTCAATGTTAGGCTGTCTTAAAATCTCCACCAAAGAAACCAATATAATAGTTTTAAACTTAACCCATGCAAGTTTTTAGGACACTGGCAGAAAGAAGATTTTTTTTCCAAACTATCACAAGCAAGGTCTCTAGCCCAGTTGCTAATATTGCTCCCCTCTGAAAGAAACATTGTAACCTGAGCCTCTACAGTCCATATTGCTTTCTGGACTATCTTGCAAGCTCCTATGAGGATGTTCCATTAATTCCTGCTTATAGCATTCAATCACCTTCCTTGTTCGAAGTCCTCAAACCTTCTATATTCTCCCAAAAAACAATATGGCTAGGTTCTTCTTAGTCATATTTTACTCCCTGATTCCAACTTCTGTATTAGTTACTTCTTTCTTTTTTATTTTCATTTTTTAAGATAAGGTCTCTCAAGAGATCTGCAGAATATGGCATTCAAAGATGTTTTTGTAACTTTAGATTTTTTTATATCAAGACATATCAACTCCTGACAGCACCCCCTATTCTACCCCAAGTATAAGATGAGCATCGAAGAATCTCCAGTGGGAGATGATTGAATTAGTCGCAAGCCTATCTCTTGGTAGGAAAAGCCCCTTGCTCCAACTGTAGACAGAATGCTGTCCAAAAAGGACAAAACCTGGAAGCAGGTAAGTCGACAGCCTAGCTCTGCCAAGACAGGGTAGGCAAGTCCTTCATAACCCCTGCTCTACAATCAATGTCTGTCAGAGAAATGGGGCCAAATGACTGAAGATAGATGCTGTAATGTATGGAGAGAAAATGGGAACTGTCCAGGCAGCCACTGGTATGTCATTTCTTAGTTTTGGAAGCTGCAGGCCGTGTACTTCCTATAAAATCAGATATATTTATCCCTCTCAGGTCTCAGAGGTGGTTGAAGAACAGATAGCTAGAGCCTCATAATTAAATTTTGAATGGTATAGGAGTCAAGAGAGTGTTATAGATCTAAGAAGATGCTTTTAAAATTGTGTTGCAAGTTAGTATGAATGTTGAGTTAGATATAGAACTTTAAACTCATGGAGATGGTTAGATAATAGAATGTTAAAGTCAGGTGCCAAATACATATGGACTGGTCATTGGGAATGTATGCTAAGTCATATAACCCTCAAAACTGTGGCCTAATTACCTCTGTTGTTTTGTATTGTATTTATTATTATAAGAGAAAGAGCCATTTGTTGGACTGAAAGGGGAAAATGTAGGGGGAAATAAGATATACCTTAAACTTAAAAAAAGGGAAGAGGATGGGGGGCTGAGGGTGGGAGGGTGGGACTGGAGGGGGAATAGGGAGGGGACTGCGATTGAGATGTAACTTGAAGAAATAAAAAATAAAGAAAAAAAGAAAAAAGACAAGGTCTCTCTATGGATCTCTGGTTGACCTGTGACCCACTCACTATGTAGACCAGGCTAAGCTCAAACTCACAAAAGATCCACCTGACTTTGACTAAGGGCTGGGATTAAAGGCACCGGCCACTAAGCCAGACAGATTTTTTTTTTTTTAATTGCTGTGGTAAAATGAAACACTGTGACTAAGGCACCTTATCAAAGGAAGTGTTTATTCAGGTATATGTAACCAGACGAGATATGATATGACAAGATTCCATCACTGTTACAGCAGGGAAGTGTGGCAACACACAGCCATGGTGGCTAGCAGCAAGCAGGCATGGTGGCTGGAGCAGCTAGCTGAGATCTCATGTCTTAAAACCTCTAGCATGGAGTAATGAGGGAGACAGCAAAAGCTAGCAGTGGCACGAATCTTAACTCTCAGTGCTCACTTTCGGTGGCTTATGTGTCCAAATAGCCCACACTGCCCAAGCCTCTCCAAACAGCTCTATTTACTCAAGACCAAGTATTCAAATGACAGAGACTATGGGAAACATCATTCATTGGCACAGTAGTACCAGCTAGTACTGAAGACAGATAACTTCATAGCAAGAAAGGTTTATTTGCCTTACAGTTTGGAGTTTTTAAAACTGAAGGCTATGGATACTATTGCTTTAGTCTCTGGTGAGGAAATGGCTGGTGGCACATTATCATAGGAATAGTTGCAGGTGTTAGTGGTCATGCCTTGAGAGAGTAGCAGAGAATGGGGGAGGCTGCTTTTATAACAACTTTATTGTAGTAACTCTGGCTAGCAAGAGAATTATTGTGTTCTGAGTCTTCCGGGGAGCTCGGGTCTTTTTAGGTACCAAGCTGGAGGTGTATACTTCTCCGCTGTAAGGTTTGAGCTGATTTGGTTTCTGGGCAGAAAAGGGTGGAACACAGAACATGTTCCATGTCCCAGGATATCCCGGAGAGGTGGAAGAATGGATTATCCCCACCATAAACTGTTACAGCTCCTAGATACACACGCAGGAGAGAAAGAGAGAGGAGAGAGAGAGAGAGAGAGAGAGAGAGAGAGAGAGAGAGAGAGAGAGAGAGAGAGGGAGGAGAGAGAGAGACCCTCTGCCATACAGTGTAAGGTCACAGTCTTTTTAGCTAAGTTGCTGGCACCAAGCCCAGCAACAGAAGGGAGCTCTAGGCTCCAGAAACAAGCCAACTGGTGATCAAGACTTGAGCCTGACTGGCACTAGCAGCAAGGACAAGGTGGAGGTGGGAGCTTGCACTCCGGGCACCCTGAAGTGAGCTCTGGCTGTCAGAAGCAGGGGCCTTGTTAGGCAGGCAAATCCAAAGGTCCAGCAATGATTTTTTTCTGGGAGGAAGAAGCCCTTCCCTCCTAAATGTTACAGCCCAAAATAGACAATGAGTCTCAAATGATCTTTGATGAAGTTGATGGTAGAAGGAATGAATCATTTATTTCATGAATAGGTATATTATAAATCTTGGTCAGTGAGAAGTGTTTTGGGGGTGAATGCATTTGATTGATGGGGCTAGGAGTACCAGGGATGCTTCATTTACATGCAGCAGCATGGTCTTATCATAAGAGGGGGACTGCAGTACCTAATTATCCTATGGGAAGTGCGGGTGGGTGAAGAACTCCAGGTATGGTTAGAGGCTTGGGGAAAGGTCATTGGCTGAAAGCTAAGGTACTAAGATATCTCATTAGCATGGGGAATCATTTCCAGGAATCCCAGGTGCTGCCAAATAGGTTTCTTATTTTGAAAAAATGTTGGACCTGTAATTTCCCTGAGGACTGTATGATATTTCTCAGATAGAAGATGTGGGGTTTGGCAGTCCAAGAACCCCCAGGTAGAGAAGGGGAGATCCTAATGACAAAAGGAGTCTGTCATTTTGCACCTAGCTTAGGGACTTTCCTGTAATGTCAGACTTTGACCTTATCAGCAGGATTTCCCAACAAACTATGAGTTAGTCGTGTGTGTGTGTGTGTGTGTGTGTGTGTGTTTGTCTCATGTTTATTAGGAAAGTTTTAGTTGAAAAAAGATGAATAATGCGATGATTGAAGGATTGAAGATAGGGCAGTGATTGATCATGTTGAAGTATCTAGTTGTGGCATGTCATTATGGAGAAGTTAAGATCTCTAATTTTAACTTAAAAGGTTAACGTTCGTAGCTTCATAGTGGATTAAATTACAGATACAGATCAATTTTCGAAGTGATTTAGTGGTTCTGTTTTAAGGATAATAGGTATAAAGCTGTGATTAGAACTTCAAATTTCTGAGCATTGGCCAGGGACATTTATTATTATTATCTATTATTATTATTTTTATTATTATTATGAATAAAGCTGCTATGAACGTAGTTGAGGAGATGTCCTTGTGGTTTGTTGTAGAATCTTTTGGATATACACCCAGAAGTGGGATGGCTGGGTCTTAGGTAAAGCTATTCCAAGTTTTCTAAGATATCTCCAGACTGATTTCCGTAGTGGTTGTACAAGCTTGCACTCCCACCAGCAATGGAGGAGTGTTCCCCTTTCTCCACAACGTCGCCAGCATGTCATTTGAGTTTTTGATCTTAGCCTTTCTGACAGGTGTGAGATGGAATCTCATTGTGGTCTTGAGTTGCATTTCTCTGATGATTAAGGATGCTGAGCATTTCTTCAAGTGTCTCTCAGCCGTTAGGGATTCTTCCTTTGTAAATTCTCTGTTTAGCTCTGTTCCCCATTTTTTGATTTGATTATTTAGTTTCTTGGCATTTAATTTCTTGAGTTCTTTGTAAATTTTGTATATTAGCCCTCTGTCAGATGTGGTGTTGGTGAAGGTCTTTTCCCAATCTGTAGGCTGCCGTTTTGAATTTAATTTCATTATTACTTTCTTGACATTTGAGCCAGTAAATATACTTAAGTTGGATAGATGTACTTTTGAAATTGAATCACATTCTTTTCAAGGTTAAAACAATTTTTCTAAAATGATCCAGGCTTATCTATTGATACAAGTGTGTTAAGGGCCAATCATTTTGTGGTATTTGATTTAATTACTTAAAAATATGATAACTGGCTTGCAAACAACTTGTTTTCTCATATATTTATTATTTACTTGTTAATATATTTTTGTCAGTGCTGGGTTTAAGCTCAGCCCTTTGGGCATGGTATGTAATTATTCTACCCCTTTACTACATTCTTAGTCCCTCATGAAGTTTTCACTTATGAATTTTATAAATTGTAAAATGAGAAGCAGTGTTCTTATAAAAACTAATGTATTTATTGGAATTAGCTGTACATATAAAATATATGGAGATTTCAAAAACTATGAAGAAGTTAAAATCTCATTAATTTCTTATCAACTATATGCTGAAATAATGTTGCAAACATTTGGCTAGTATACATATATTATTAGTCATTTTTGGTGGTGGTTGTTGCCACACTCTCTTTGGTGTGGATATGTTGACATGCCTCATGTGGCTCATCTTTCTTGTCTGTTGCGCAGCATGAGCAGGATGTAGAAGACAGCTTGGACTTTTCCTTGAGTACTGGCTCATGCAGAGGTGGAGAAAAGTGAAGCTCATTGATGGATAAAGTGGACATTAATAATTTATTTCTATATATTTTAACTTTAAATATTTTAGCACTTAATCTTAGCTTTAGGACTAGAGATGTTCTTCCCTTTGTACAGTACATACTTAGCAGGCACAGAGCCCCAGGTTTGAAACCCTGTACAGCATAAAACAGGGCATAGTGATGTACAACTGGAATCCCAATGGCAGCTTGAGAGGCAGAGACAGAAGGAAATTTAAGGTCAGCCTTAATTAAGTGGTGAGTGTGAGGCCAGCCTTAGCTTTTTTTGAGATCCTGTCTTAAAAAAAAAAAAAAAGAAAAGCTCTAGTTTGCTTTTGTGTTTTTATTATTACAATGCTGTTTAAAGCACTTTATACTACTATATATACTTTATACTGTTCAACTTTCATAGAAGTTGAACAGTAATTAAGATTCTGATATCTCCCTTCTCCCTCCCCAATTCTTCTGTTATTAACATCTTTCATTAGTTGTGAACATTTGTCTCAAATGATGAGACGGTATGAATCTATTATATTACAGTCTGTGGTTTAGAGCTTCCTCTGTGCTTTTGTCCTTTAAGTTACGACAGATGTCTAAGTGTCCACCATTACAATATGTAGACTAGCTTTCCAACTCTTCAGTCCTCTGTGCTTTGTCTGCTACTCTTCCCGTGCCCTATTTCAGTCCCTGACAGCCCCTTAGCCACATGTCTTTTTTTTTTCTTTGACTAGAATGCCATGTATTTGGAATCATATAGCCATTTCAGATGATAAATTTCATTTAACAAATATATAAATATAAACTTCCTGAATCTTGAGGTTTTTAAATTCATTTGATTTTGTTACTGAATATTAGTTTATTATATTCCACAGTGTCTGCCTTCATTTATTGAATGTCTTGGTTAGCCAACCAATTATGAATACAATTGCTGTTGACCATTATGGACAGGATTTTGTGTAGATACAGATGTTCAACTTATCTCCATAACTGCCAAGTAGCTTGACCACTGGTCATCCAGTGGAAGCATGTTTGCTTTGTTAGAAAGTACCAAAATGCCTTGCAGACATTGTGTCATTCAGTTCCATGCAACAGTGAATGACCATTTCTGTCACTCCATTTCCCTCTCAGCATCTATTGGATGGAGTTATGGCATCTCTCCTTCTAATTTCCAGTTTCCGAATGGTGCATGATGCTGGACACTCTTCATATGCTTGCTTCCCAGCTGCATATCATTTTGGTTGTGCTGAGCTCTCATCTTTTACCCATTAATTGTTTTCTTATTTTGAATTTTAAGAGTTTTCTGTAGTATTTGGATACCAGCAAACAGTTTCTATTAATAATCTGTGGGTTGTCTCTCTATTTACTTTGTAGTGTTTCTTATGAAACACTTGCTTTAATTTTAGTAAAATCTAAGTTATCAAATTTTTTTTCTCATGGATTGTTGCTTTTGATTTTGTATTTTAACAGTCATTATCAAATACAAGGATATTAAGGTTTCTCTGTTTTTCTCTAGGAGTTTGTCTTTGGGTTATCATTGTAATAAAACATCATGACCAAAAGTGAGTTTGGAAGGAAAGGATTAATTTGGCTTACACTTACTTATCTTAGTGCATAACTGAAGGCAGTCAGGACAGGAACTCAAACAGGGCAGGAACCCGGAGGCAGCAGCTGATCCAGAGACCATGGAGGGATGCTGCTTACTTGTTTGTGCCTTAGGACTTGCTCAGCCTGCCTTCTTACAGAACACAGGACCACCACCCAGGGATGGCATCATCCACCATGAGCCAGGATCTCCCAAATCAATCACTAATTAAGAAAATGCCCTACAGGTTTACCTACAGACTGATATTACAGAGGCATTTTCTCGATGAGGTTCTCTCTATCCAGTGACTTTGGATTGTGTCAAGTTGACATAAAACTAACCAGCACAAAGTTGTGATTCAGTTTTTTTAATTTAAGGACATACAAAGTGATTCATATTGCAAAAATAATTTTTGTGAGAGTTATAAGTAATTCTATGTGTAGACACATTTTAAAAATACTAACGTTGAATTCTGCTCTAGTCTATAGCAAAGCTGCCTTCTTACCATTAAATCACTGTAGCTCATTTGCCAGTATACTTATCATCATCATTTTTATTATTATAAAAATTAATAATTTTATTTTAAAATTTATTATAAAATTATTTTGCATAAATTTATTATATAAATTATAAAAATTAAATAATTATTTTTATTATTATTAAAATTCTCACAGATTGCTTTATGATCTAGTTGTTTCATCATTTGCAGTTTCCCATTGAGGTCTTTGATTCATTCGAAATTGACTTTGTACAGGGTGATAGGTAAATGTCTAATTTCATTTTTCTACATGTGGACATCCAGTTTTCCCCAACATCATTTTTTGG
The DNA here is from genome assembly GCA_907164525.1 of Lophiomys imhausi. NCBI lineage: Eukaryota > Metazoa > Chordata > Mammalia > Rodentia > Muridae > Lophiomys > Lophiomys imhausi. The sequence goes on from CAJQZJ010000594.1 coordinate 7,750,986, forward strand.
TGATGCTGTCTTTCTTCACTGTGTGTTTTCAGTATCTTTGTAAACTATCAGGTGGATTTAATTATTTGTGGTTACAACTGGGTCTTCTATTAAGTTCCATTGATCTACAGGTCTATTTTGAAGCCAGTACAATGCTGTTTTTATTACAATAGCTGTGCCATATAACTTGAAATCTGGTTTGAAAATTCCTCCATCATTATTCTTATCATTAAGGATTTTTGCAGCTATCTGGTGTATATTGTGATTCCATATGAGTTTCAGGCTTAGTTTTTTTTGTTTTTTTGGTTTTTTTTTGTTTTTTTCTGAAAAGAATGACACAAGAGTTTTATTTGGGGTTACATTAAATCTGTAGATTGCTTTTGGTTATGATACTCGACTATCTTTTCAATTAATTCCTGAGCTCAGGGGTTCTTTCTGTCTTCTAGTGACTTCCTCAATTTTTTCTCTTCAGAGATTTAGACATTTTATTGTAGAAGACTTTTTTTCTCCTTGATTAGGTTAATTCCTAAGTGATTTAGTTTGTTTGTTTGCTTTGGGGAGCTACTGTGAATGGGTGTGTTTCCATGATTTCTTTCTCACTTAGCGTATATGTATATATATATATATATATATATATATATATATATGCTGTTGTTTTTGTAAATTGATTTTGTATCTGCCACTTTGTTAATCATTTCTTCATGTTTCAGTGGAATCTTTGGGGTTGCTTACATACAATCTTTCGTTATCTGCAAATAGAGTTCGGCTTTGTTTCCTATTTGTATACCTTTAATGTCCTTTACTTCTCTCATTGCTATAGTTAGGACTTCAAGAACTATTTAAAGAGGAGTGAGACTAGTGAAAGGCCTGTCTCATTCCTGACTTTAGAGAGACTGTGTTAAACTTTTCTCCACTGACAATGTTGGCTGTCGACCTATCATAAATAGCCTTTTTATGTTGAGTCATGTTCTTTCTGGCCATTTTATCTCTAGAGCTTTATCATGAATCTATGTTAGATTTTTGTCAAATGCCTTTTTACCAGGTATTGAGATTATCATATGATTTTTGTCCATATATCTGTTTATATAATTTACTGCATTTATTGTTGTATGTATGTTAAACCATTCTTTCATCATGAAGAATATCTTTTTGATATATGCATGTATTCAGTTTGTGAGTATTTTGTTGAAAATATTTGCATGTATGTTCATTAGGGATATTGGTCTAATCTCTTTTTGTTGTTGTTGCTGTGTCTTTAGTGTGTTTTGATGTTAGAGTAATACCGGCTTTATAGAAGGAGGTTGGAAATGGTCTTTATATTACTATTTTTTTTTTGAACGATTGGAGAACCGTTGCTTTTAGTTCTTTGAAAGTCTGAAAGAATTCTGTTGGGTATCTATGTAGACCTGAGCTTTTTTTCTTCAATAGATTTTTATTACTATTTCAATATCCTTATTTTTATGGGTCTTTAAAATTTTTGATCTCTTCTTGGCTTAATTTTGGTGACTCAGCTATATCTAGAAATTCATCCATATACTTTAGGTTTTCCAGCTTAGTTGAGGTAGAGATTTTAAAGTATTCCCTTGTTATTGTTGTAATGTTTCCTTATGTTTGCTCTAATTTTTATTAATTTATATCTTTCTTTCTTTTGGTTAATTCAGCTAAGGAGCTGTCAGTTGTTTATTTTTTCAAAGAACTAGGTCTTAGATTTGTTGATTCTTTGTATAATTTTGCTTTATGTTTGTTTGTTTATTTGTTTCAATCGTTATGCCCTAGTTTTTCTTATCTGTCTATCTACTGAATTCAGATTTTGTTTGTTTTTATTTTTCCAAACTCTTGAGCTACATCATTAAACTATTTATTTTTACCTTTTCTAACATTTTAGTGTAGGCACTTGAAGCTATAAATTTCCCTCTTAGTATGACTTTTAATGTGTCCCAGAGGGTTTTCTATGTTGTATTTTCATTTTCTTTTATTTCCAGGATTAAAAAAATATCTTCTTTAACCCATTCATCATCCAGTAGTGGGCTGTTTAATCTCTATGAGTTTGTGTAATTTCTAGAAATTTTCTATTCTCGATTTTGAGTTTTATTGCATTGTGATCAAAGAGAATGCATGGAATTGTTTGAGTGTTATATACATATATTTTTAGATTTGTCTTGTGTCCTAAAATTTGGCCTATTATAGATAAACTTCGGTGGGCTGATGAGTATAATGCGTATTCTTTGGTGTTTGGGTTCAATACCCTCTACATGTTTGTTAGGATCTACATTGATTTTGCATTAAGGAATGAAAAAATAAAAAAGGCCTTCTTTTCAGTAGTTTAGACTGAGTACAAGCCCAAATTTGAAATCTCCACCTGTCTTCCTATGTCTTTCATCTGTCTGTAGTTTGTAGTCTGTGCCTGATCTCTGTCTCTCTCTGTTGCCTGTGTATGTTGTCCGTTTCTAACAATGTGCTTTGCTCTTGTACTTATTGACTAGCACAGAAAACATGGTATGGGAAAGGTGTGAGGAATACTTTTATTTATTTATTTTTTAAAGAGACATCTTTATAGAGTTTTTACTAGGGAAGAAGTCGCTTTACTGATCCCAACTGTGCTAGAATAGCACTCAGAACTTCACACAGCTGTTACCAAATCATAACCACATGTTGCTTTGAAATATTTATCGGATATTTATTGTTTAAGGCTGCTTTTAAAATATTCCCTGTTGGCAGCTTTCATCAAATGATTACCACAACACATACAGACATGCATTCATTATTCTGGGTCAGGGGCATGGGAAAGTATGTAATTGAAGATTAAAGATGTGTTTAAGATTAAAGCTTAGGTTGTAAAAGAGGTTTACTTGGGAACTTGAAGGCATAGTAACGTTGAGTACACTGTTTTCCTAAAGGTGGGTTAAACTTAAAGAGGCCGAACACACAGTAGGACAGAAGACTGAGTACATAGTTTTAAATGATCTCAAGGTACATTTTAAACTTGTTGCAAAGTGTGGCAAATGTTCAGTCTCTTCCAAGTCAAGAGAAATTTTCAGGGTTGTTCAATGAATGAGGTCACCTAATTCTGATGTTTCTCTGTTTATTTGTCCAGATGACCTGTCCATAGAGAATGTGGGTATTAAAATCATCTATTAATGCTGGGTGGAGTTCATCTCTGTCCTTATGTTGCTATTATGCTTTTTATGAGATTGGGTGCATCAGAGTTCTGTATGTATATGTTTGGGATTGTAAATTCTTCTTGGTTTATTGTTCTGTTGATCAGAATGAAATATCCTTCTGTATCTCTTCAGGTTAACTTTAGGCTGAAGTTTGTTTTATCAGATATTTAGATAGTGATGCCTGCTTGTATCCTACTCCCATTTGCTTGTAAACTTTCTCATTACAATGTGGTACCTATCTTTAGTGGTAAGATTTGTCTTTTGTAAACAAAAAAGTCTTTCTTTTCTTAATCTATTCAGTTAATCTCTGTCTTTTGATTGGGAAGACAAGGCCATTAACATTTAAAATTATTACTGCATGATGTGAATGGATTGCTGTCAGTGTGTGTATCTTTTTGTTGTTGTATTCTTAGATTTATTCTGTACTTGAGTTATTTTAGCTTTGCTTGTTTGTCTTCTGTAGTCTTTTATCCATGCTTATGCCTCTCTTCAGTCCAAAGTATTGTTTCCAGTGCTTTCTGTAGGGTTGATTTAGTACACACGAGTCTTTTAGCCTGCTTGTATCTGAAAAGTGTTCTTTCTCCTTCAATTGGGGCAGATAGATTTTCTGGGCAAGGTAGTATGGTTGGCATCTGTGGTCTTTTAGAACTTGGAGTGTATTGCTCAAAGCTACTCTAGCCTGTAAAGTTCCATTGAGGAGCCATCTGTTATTCCGATGGGTTTTTCTTTATATATTATTTGTGGATTTTCTCTTGCAGCTTTCAATACCCTTTCTAAGTTCTCTATATTATAGCTATGGTATTCTATGAGGAGCTACTTTGTTGACCCTGTCTGTTAACACGATAAATTGTACAGTATGTTGTCAATTACATGTATGTATGTTTATATATTTATCTATCTATCATATAGTGCATCACCTTTGCTTATGGCTGGCCTGTAATCTTTTCTGTAGATTTATGGAGGTACACCTGCCTCTGCTTCTTGAGTTAAAGGCATATGTCACTGTACTTGGTCTAGGCATATTGACAGAAAGGCTTGAGGTTGACTTGTAGTAGTAAACCTACTATTTGTTTGTTTATTTAATTGTTTTTTTTTTCAAGTGATGGAAGGAAATTTTTCTGAATTTGGATGGAAAGTTTAACATCTGGTGTGGATAGGTTTGTCTCAGCAACACAAGTGTGTACTAAGGAACATGCTAAGTTTTCTAGGAGTGGATGCTTTGTATATTTGTACATGGTAGTGGGTTCAGTTTTCTGTGTTCAGCAGTTTTTCCAGAAGATAATTTTGTCCTGAACAATTGTAATATTTCAGTTTTATTGGAACCAATTGATTTTTTAAAGCAAGCAATATAGCAGAACAAACCATATAACGTTGAATGTTGATAGTTTCTTGATTTATAAAGTAGACTTTTACAAAAAAAAACAAAACCAGCTTGAATTAAGTTATTTATCTGGCTAATAAGGCACCTGATTTGAAGTGGCCATTCTTTTCATTTTGTTTTATCTTTATTCTTTTATTAAAAATAGATTATGTTCTCATACAATATGTCTTGATTACAGGTTTTCCTCCTTTTACTCCTCCCAGTTCCTCCACACCACTCCCTTTCTGTCTCTTAGTAGAAAAGAAGAGGGTTCTAAGAGATAACAACAAAACATGACAAAATAAAACAAAATAGGATAAAACAAAACCATCAAGTCCATACACCAACAGAAGAAAAGGAGCCACCAAGAGAAATCAGATGTTCTTACCCAAAACCCCAAGGGGCACTTTCTTTCCCCAGGAGTGGCTGCACACTTATTTATGCACCTTGTCTATACCTTTTACTGACATTTTCATAAACTGTATTGCTTTTTCCATATCACACTTTCTCCTTGCTCCTAGATCAGTTATATCTCCATCATTTCTTTTGAGTTCTAACGTCAGCTGCATCTTTTTGTTCACCCATCTTTCTCATGGGCACTGACTTGAGAACTTGGTTGACATCCATTCTAAAGTGGCTTGTTCCTCAAAAACTAGTCAGTGCTCCTAAGCTTTGTAGTTAGATGATGGCTTCAGAGCTGTCCTTGTTAGTATTTGAAGTGCACTGCACATCATTTTTTTTTCACCAACTATTAGCTCAGATCCAAAAGGACCACTGCACATCTTGGGGCTCATCCTCATCCTCAGCACAGTGCTCCAGAGAAATACCACCACTAGATTGGAGCTGGCCTGCAAGTTGAAACTATTTTTTTTTTTTATAAATACTTTATTTTTTTTTCTTCAAGTTACATATAGACCTTTAAACTCATGGAGATGGTTAGATAGTAGAATGTTAAAGTCAGGGGCCAAATATGTATAAACTGGACACTGGGAAGGTATACTGGGCCATTTACCTCTCATAAATGTGGCATATTTATATCTGTTGTTTTGTATAATACTTACTGTTATAAGAGAAGGAACCATCTGTTGGACTGAAAGGGGAAACTTCTGGGAGGAAGAGGGTGGAAGGGCGGGATAGGAAGGGGGAATAGGGAGGGTTTTTTTTTTTAATTTAAACTGTGCTTACATGGTCTAGGTTTTTACTTCCTAGAGTGGCCTGAGTATAGTGCTCTGGGTTAGCTAATAAGTAAATGGGAAAGATCGGTCACAGACCTTAGGATATTACTTTGGGCCAGCCATCTTTCTTCAGATGTCCTATCCATCAGAACAGATTTATTTAGCTCCTCTCAACATTTCCACTGGAAGAAAGCAGTATCCATCTGTTGTCTAGCAGAGAAAGAACCTGATTCCAGTCATATGAAGTGCCCTGCTTCATGGGCCTTACCGAGAATGGGCGTGTCCTCCCAGCTCCCTTCTGCATACCCCTGCTAATTGTACTCCCTCAGCAGCAGAGTAACTGTGGTCTTATGTGCTTCCAAACTACATAAACAGCAGCTGGTCACCAGTGGCCAGCTGCCTCCGTCCTATCCACAGTGTCTGTGTTGGCAAGGGACAGAATCTCGGCCCTCCGAGAGCCTCTCCTTCCACCTTGGTGAGGGTGTTTTCAGGACACTGTTAGTATTTGTGCTTCCAGTACACACTGTTTCATCTTGACTTTGATGTCACTGTGTGTGGATGTCACCACTAGGTGGATAGGCTTTGATTTAGTTGACTTGTTTCGTTTAAAATAATCTTTTGTTCTTAGTGACTTAAAGGTTTGTTTGTTTGTTTGTTAAATCAAGAATACTGTGGGAAGTAAAATCTAGTCACCTGTAGTCAATGTGTTTTATTTGCTTTTAAACATCTTCTTCGGCCATTCTAATGCTAATATCTCATTTGAAATTTTACATATTTAATATAATTAAGTAAAGACAGAGAAAGAATTTAGCTTCCTTTTCCTTCTACACCCACTGTCTGTGATCTGTTAATCTATTACAGCCCCTGTTATGTATTTTACATATCAACTATCTTAATTATGGAAATTTTTACTCTTGGAATGTTTTAGGTGCTGATTTTTATTTCTTGAACTATTTTTATTGACTATGAAAATCAATATTAATAGACATAACAATGAAAATGAATAAACATTTGAAAAGTGTGGCCCAATATGAAAAATAAGCTAATAAAAAAGCACCTGTTAAAAATAGTTTCTATCTCTAATCAGGAAAATTATATATTTTGATACTGAAAAAATTAACCAAAATATCTAGTCTAAAAGTCATTCTGTTATTTTCTGAGGAAGCATGACAGATTAGGCAAATGAAATACCCAGTTGACAAACAGCAGGTTTCCAAAATTAAGTTTCAGCCATGGTGTTTGAATGAAGTTGCAGCCTCATGTCAGAAAGTGCCCAGGGCCCTGATACCTGCAGGATGTACAGAATTTGAATTAGGCTTAATATGACTTTAATGTGATATTGACTCAGGGCAGTCCAATAGATGTAACAGCTTTTGGTCTGAGTGGAACTTATGACTTTGGGTATCCTGATAACTTTTTGCAGGAAGAAGAAATGCAGGTTGAGTTAAAGCAACTTAGAAGAACTGATAGCTGCTTACTGCTTAAAGACACAGTGTTCAGTGTTACTGGATTTCAATTAAAAGAAGAGGGCTGGAGAGATCTTTCAGAGGTTAAGAGTACTTGTTGTTCTTGCAGAGGACCAGGTTTGATTCTCAGCACCCATGTGGTGGTTCTTAACTGAAGGGACTCTAGCCAGCTCGCAAACATAGCTCTATCAGGCCTCTCTTTGTGTGCTTTGCTAAAAACTATTAGATTGCATTCTTAAAGCTAGCCCCCATGGTTCATTCCTTTATTTGGCCACTTCCTTCTTCTGAGGCTGACTCTCAAGGTCCAGCTATCAAAGTATTGAAGTCTAGCAATCAGTTTTGGCTACCCTAAATTAACATACCCAATTAAAATTATATACATTATCCCAACATGGAGTTTCCTCCTTTCCCTTTATAAACCTCCATTTGCCTATGAGCCTAGTCTGTCTCCTCTCTATCCAGAAGCAGCCCTTTGTCCCCGGGACAAATATCTTTACCCTTCTTCCTTGTTCCCTTCCCCTTCTACCTCATCCTCTGTCTCCTGTTTTGTCTCTTATTTCTCCCTGCCTCTTGTCCCTCTAGGGTAAAGGAATCTCCTTTGTGCTGAGAACTTGGTCTTGAGGGTACTGAGCAGATATAGATAACTTCAATAACCACCCATAACTCCAGTTCCAGGAGATCCATTGTTCTTTTGTGACCTTCTCTGGCACCAAATATGTTCACAGTGTACATACATACAAGCAAGTCAAACACAAATAAAATAGAGTGAACAAAATCTCATAAAAAATTAGAAGACAAGCTCTGTTTTACTCTCTCTGTTGAACATGGCTGAGAAGGACCATGAAAACTGATTACACACTTCGTTGCATTATCTATAATGACTTAGAATGAGGGTTGGAGATGGAAGTTTTCTCATCTTTTTAAAACTTGTGAATAATCAATGAAATTTACTTTAAAAAAAAAACTCACTGTGTAGTTCTGGATGGCTTGGAAATCATCATGTAGACCAACCAGGCTGTCCTCAAACTCACAGAGATCTGCCTGCCTCTGACACTTGAGTGCTGGTATTAAAGGAGTACTCTACAAAGCCTGGCCAAATTACTATATTAATTGTACAGTTTTATCTGTTATCTGTCTTTTTTCATTTTTCTTTTCTTTCTTTTTTTTTTTTGGTGGTCTTGGAGATCCAACCCCTTGGAGATCCAACCCATGCATGGTTCAATCCCTCAGCCTTATACACTTATCATACAGTTCAATATATTTACATTGTTCTGAAATATATCTCCTGTACTTTTCATGTTGCAGATCTAGGACTATGTGCCATTAATAAATCTCTCCCATTTTCCCTGTACTCTTCCCTTGGTAACTACCATTCTACTTTCAAGTTGTATATATGACTTTGATTGGATAGCTCAAGTAAGTGACATTGGATAGTATTTCTTTGTTGTTGTTGTTGTTGTTGTTGTTGTTGTTTTAATAATCAGCTTATTTCTTTAACCATGGCTTCAAGGTTCAGTGTGTTGTAGCAAATGATGGAATTTCCTTCCTATTCAAGGCTAGATAAAATTTCATTGTTGATATGTATCACATTTTCAGTACCCATCTATCTATTGATAAGTATTGGGGTTGCTTCTACTTCTTGGCTATTCTGAATGGCACCTGAATATGTGTCTGTAGATATCCCTCTGAGAGTCTGATTTCAAGTTTTCTTGAGTTTATACACAGAAAATAGTTCTATTTTTGATTTTCCATTGGACCTCTATTGTTTTCCACCCCATCAATGGTATTTAAAAGTTCTCTTTTCTCCACTTCCTCATTGACATTGCTGTTTATTGTTTGTTCCTCGTTTTAGTTGTAGCATCTTAATGGATGTGAGGGATGAGTAGTATGTATATATTTTAAATTTTTATTACATTTCAAAAATTATGTGTGCATTCATGTGGCAGCAGCACCCACGTGCCACAGTACATGAGTGGAGGTCAGAGGACAACTTGAAAGAATACATTCTTTCCTTCTTCCATGTGACTCTCAGGAGTTGAATGCAAGTCATCAGGCTTGGCAGCAGGTTCTTTTATTTGCCAAGCCATGTCACAGGGCTGATAGATTATAAAATCTTTGCTTATTTCACGAGTTTTTAATAATAAGCATAATAGACTAATCCAAATGCTGAGATTTAGCATGGGTAAGTTTTAGTTAGGATGGAGTGTAATTAAACTGGACACTGATTGTATCCAAATGAATTCAAGGTATACTTGATTTATGTGGATATTTTCATTGCTGGTATTATTTGGCAGCCAGAACAAAACCCCAGACTTCAATAAAATAAGAAGAATATCTGTGAATGGGAGAGAATCATGCTCTAGCACTATGTATCACTCTCCTGTTGGTCAGTGTTAGTTATAGACTTAGAAATTGGTGGAGCTGACATTGCAAACTCATCTGCCACACAATGAGAGGATCTGAAGCTTTTGATCTGTCAGTCAGTGGGGAGACTTGAAGAAGAACAGAAGCAACAATAGTTAAAATCATGTGATTCACTGTGATGTCATGTGGGAAATACTGAAACAAAACAAAATGCTGTGAGTGGAATGGGAGAAGCATGTTTCTGATCAACACAAGGAAAACCTTTTGTCAGTGAGAACCATCCCCCAAGGGAACCTGTAGCTTCTCAGTCTGGGATGCTGACAGGCACCAGCCAGAAAGGATGCTCCTCTACCAGGCAGAATGTGGCAAAGGCGACTCGTATATAGAATGTTCCTCCCCAACATCTGTTCATACAAGTCTGAGAAAATAGATAAATGATTTCTATACACAAACAGCCTAATGCATTCTAGTAGCTGACTTTGCTTGCAGAGGCACAACCTACCCATATGTTAAATGGAATAAATTTTTCCCTTAGGAAGAATCTAGAATCTTTGATACTCCTGACTAATGAAAAGGTGGGTGGTACTTTTTTCCCTTGTTACACACGAGCCATGTGGAAGCCCTGTTCCTCTGTTCTCTTTGTTCCCCAGAACTTCCTGTCTCTCTGGACTTCATTCTTGTTCCTCTGTTCTCTATCATAGTTCCTTGGCATTTCCTGCCCCTGTGTTCTCTGTTCTTGTCCCTCAGAACTTCCTACCCATGTGTGGATGCCTCATTTAACCCATCCCACCTATGTGCTGTTGGTTTTGTCTTTACTTGGCCTGTGGCCTTCTAGTTGCCTACTCATTCCTCACTCTTGGCCACTGTTTCAACGTCTGTGATGTCTGCTCCTACCTTTTCTCAAGAGCTCTGATCCCTTTCACAGCACTGAGTCTGTATTGTTGGTTTTTGATTTCTTTGTGCAAGCAACCAATATATTGAATGGAAGGAATCTATTTATCTCATTGCTTATTGTAAGTCTTATAGCTGCATAGTGCTTCAGGGGTTACAGAAGAGCCCTCTGTATGCATTTCTTTCAGTTAGAGCCCTGGTTGTAATTGGAATGTGCTTGAGAAATAAAAGGAGAGGTAAGCTGCTCTCTCCTTTTCACTTTTCTGCTTTACCCCTTTACTTCTTCCTTCGTCTTCCCCTACCTCATTCCATTCTCTGTTTTGTAAGCTTGTTCTCCAACTTCTTCTCCTTACCTCTGCTTCATACATCTTTTGTCCTCCTTTTTAAACTGTGTACTTTCTTTTTAATAGCTTACACTCACAGCTCCAGCAGACTGTTATTAATATCAGTCCCTGGGCTTAGGTGAAGTTGGAGCATCCCTTATTGGTTTCTGCACTTTTCTGTAAGGGGAGTTAGATTAATAAATTAGATTTAGTGAATATATAGGGGCTTTTGATACAGGCTCTTAATACAGTGCATGAAGATCTACTTGACTGTGGACAATTGGCATAGCAGCATATGGACTAAAAACAAGGTTTATGGCCTGGCAGTGTTTTTACCTGCTAATAGCCTTACAAAGTGGGCGGAGCCCAGATTAGGATGAAGTCAGGTGAAACAGGGAGAAACCCTATTTAAGGATGAAGTGGGTGGAGCCCGAGAGTTCCCACGCTAGAGATGCAGGCAGTTTGTATCATCTGATGGATAAAATGCTGGTGGACAGAAAAGCTGATCTCAAACAGAGCTGAAAAGTTACAGCCAGGTCTTTCTGAGGCAGAAAGAAACTGGTGAGCAGAGAAAGCCTCAGCAAAACAGCAAAAGGCCAAGGACTAAACCCTGTGGCACAGCTTTTGCCCTGAGGGGTTCCACCAGTTCAAACAGTGGCCTGAATGGAACTGTGGCCAGCCTCAAAGACTGATGCAGAGTGACTGAGTGGCCAATACAAACTGAATAAGTTGGCTTACGGACAGCTGAGGCCTTTGAGAGAGAAGAAAGCCTCAAGCCTTATTTAAAGTGAAGCTGCCATAACCAATTTACTCTAAAGGACTTACCTCTGAGATATTCCTGAAGAAAGTCTGTTGACTAAGTGCCTTAAAGGATGTACTTCTGAGTATTCCTAACAACTGAGAATCTGCCCCAGAGACTGTATCTTTCTAAAAGGTTAGGATCAGTTGTTAGATAATAGTTGTTAGGTAATAGGTTATAGTCATTGGTAGGGCTAGTAGTTAGGTAATTTCTTATATTTCTTATAAGTGCATATAATTATTTAAAAATATATATTGGTTAATTAAACAGATTCGCCTTTGCTTCCTTGTCTCAGTATTTCTTTCTAGTTTTTCCATACTTATATTAGTCTCTTGGTACCAGTCATTGTTGGTTGGTTAGTATTAGAACAACACGGGTGCTGTTTGTGTAACAGTTACTTTGCATTTTTGTGTCCATCAAGGCCTTTAGCCATTCTCCTCGGTAGTAAATTAAGCAAGAACTGTAGGAGAGAAGTCTCCTTGAGAGCAGGGCTGATTTTGTTCATGTGAGTTGTTGTAAGCTTACATACTTTTGGTCTGTGTAATTGCGAACTGTAGTTGGGTCTAGGGGCTGTAGAGATGGCTCAGAGGTTCAGAGCACTGGCTGCTCCTCCAGAGGACCCAGGTTCAATGACCAGCATCCATATGGCACCTCACAACAGCCTGTAACTCCGGTTCCAGGGGATCCAACATCCCCACACAGAGATACATGAAGAAAAAGCACCAATCCACATAAATTTTTTTTAAAGAAAAAGTGGATCTAAAGAATTTTTCGCAAAGTTATTAATATTATTTCCTGCAACTCAAAAACACCAGCACACATATAAACCTTCAACACACAGTAGAAGCTTTCCAGGCAGGGCTCAACATTTGCTTGAAACTACCTGAGAACCTTTGTTTGCTTTGCATATAAAGAAGATTAATGATCATCAACTTGAATAAATTTCATTTAATGAGTTGGCCTGTAATTTCTTCACTATATGATAAATGACTGCTCTGAATTACTTTTGTTCTCTGAAGAATTTTTACAGAAGCTTAGATTATTAATATTTTGATGTATGTATTTGTGGTTTTTTAACTTTTGATTTAATGAGCCACGGTTTTAAAGATATCTTCCCATCTGTCAAACCCTAGAGATTGATTGAAATTCATGTATGTTCTTTTGTTTTCAGTTTGTTAGTCTTATATTTTCTTACTCTTAGAAGGTTCAAAATCCAGGGGAGGGCTTTGTTCATTTGCCTGGGTCTTCCAAATTGTCCCTAATTTGTATGCTAACTTGATTATTATAGGTGATCTGAAAGAAATGTATTCCTAAGAGTAGAAGAAACTGCAGATCTCAGTACTGCATGGTCTGTTTTTCTCTCTGAGCTCCAAACTCAGGGCTCAGGGGTGTGGGAGTAAATAGCTCTCCTGAAGAAAATCATGGAAACTGTGGCACCAAGGAGCCCTATGGCTACTGCATCCCATGCTGCCGTTTGCAAACTCAGCACATCATGCCTTTTGTTCCCAGGCAGACTGACATGGTTCTTTAACTTGTGGCATTGAGCTTCCTCTCAGTAGTAGTGTGAAACACCTGTTTTAAGGAATTCAGTGCTCTATAGAAACATCTTCAGTTTGTGTACATGCAAAAGCCCAAAAGCTGTTGCTATTATTGCAGGAAAACCTAATAGAGTGACTGTGTGTGGATCAGACAGCAGTTATTAGAGTCAGGAAGGTCTTTTTATGAAAGCAGAACATTATCTGTTTTCATGAGAGCAGGGTGTGTTTAGAAGCTGTTTGTCTTAAAGAGTTCATCCTAACAACCCTGTGACACTCCCTGTCATATAATGAGTGTCTGTGGAGGGTGAAGTAGTGAGAACAGTTGGCTGGTCATTACAGTTTCACATTAGGTCTTTTAAAAATTATTATTCGGGCTGGAGAGATGGCTCAGCCGTTAAAGACTAGGCTCACAACCAAAAATATAAAAATTATTATTCACATACTACTGTGCCTTCTGCAAATGCTATTGCATATATTTAATAAAGTTCCATACACCAAACTGAATTTGGAATTCTACTAAAATATGGACAACAGTTGTAGATGATATAAATTGGTTAATTAAATAAAAAATCTTGACTTATACAAAAATTATTAAGTTATTTATTTACTTTACATCCTGATTGCAGCTTCCCCTCTTTCCTCTCCTCTCAGTCCCTCTCTCTCTCATCTCCTCTCTCCTCCATCCAGTCCTCCTCCTTTACTCCTCAGAAAAGGGGGGGCCCTCCCATGGCATAAGTTGCAGTAACATTAGGCACATCTTCTTCTATTGAGGCTAGAAAAGGTATCCTACTTACAGTCAAGATACCCAAAGGCAAGCAATCTAGTCACAAACAGCCCTACTCCTGCTTTAGGAGTCCCACAGGAAGACCCAGCTGCACATCTGTTACATATGTGTAGAGAGTCTAGGTCTGCCCCATTCATGCTCTCTAGTTGGCAGTTCAGTCTCTCTGAGCCTCTATGGACCAGGTTAATTGATTCTGTAGGTTTTCTTGTGATGTCTTTGGCTTCTCTGGCTCCTTCAATCCTTCCTTCCTCTCTTCTACACAATTCCCCAAGCTCCACTTAATACTTGGCTATTGGTCTCTGCATCAGTTTCCATCAGCTGCTGGGTGAAGTGTCTATGATGACAGTTATGCTAGGCTCCTGCCTGCAGGTATAGCAGAATATTATTATTATTTTTTAAATAAATTTATTTATTTGTTCCTTCAGGTTACATCTCCATCATATTGTCTTCTTTCCCCCCTTCCCAGCCCCGCCCTCCCATCCTCTACCCCCTAACCCTTCCATCCTGCTCCTGTGGAGTGGAGTGTCCCTACATAACAGTCCCTCGCCCCAGTTCAGAAGTCATATGAGGGCCAGGAGCCTCTTCATACACTGGGAGCCTACAAGGCAGTACCACCAGTGAAAAGTGTCTCATTGCTAGGGAGGGAAAACTAAAAAACAAACCAACCAACAAACAACAAAAAATAAAAAATCTATGTCCATGTTCCCTTTGGTGTGTTGGTTGTAGTATAGATATCCTGTACTATATAGCTAAAATCCTACTATAAATGAATAGATGCCATGTGCATCCTTCTGAGTCTGGGTTAGCTTACTCAGGATGAGCTTCTCTAGTTCCATCCATTTGGCTGCAAATTGCATAATTTCATTGTTTCTCATAGCTGAGTAATATTCCATTGTGTAGATGTACCACAGTTTTTTAATCCATTCTTCAGTTTAGGGACATCTGGGTTGTTTCCAGTTTCTAGCTATTACAAATAAGGCTGCTATGAACGTAGATGAGGAAACTTCCTTATGATTCTGTAAGGACTCATTTGGATGTATACCCAGAAGTGGTATGGCTGGGTCCCAAGGCAAAGCTATTCCAAGTTTTCTAAGATATCGCCATACTGACTGCACAAGCCTGCACTCCCACCAGCAATGGAGGAGTGTTCCCCTTTCTCCACACCCTCGCCAGCATGTGCTGTCATTTGAGCTTTTGATCTTAGCCATTCTGACAGGTGTGAGATGGAATCTCAGAGTCGTCTTGAGTTGCATTTCTCTGATGATTAAGGATGTTGAACATTTCTTCAAGTGTCTCTTGGCCATTAGGGATTCCTCCCTTGTGAATAATCTATTTAGCTCCATACCCCACTTTTTGATTGGATTATTTGGTTTCTTGGCATTTAATTTCTTGAGTTCTTTGTAGATTTTGGATATTAGCCCTCTGTCAGATGTGGGGTTGGTGAAATTTTCTCCCAGTCTGTAGGCTGCCGTTTTGTTTGAATGACAGTGTCTTTTGCCTTATAGAAGCTTTTCAGTTTCATGAGGTCCCATTTATTGATTGTTGGTCTCAGGTCCTGAGCTGTTGGTGTTCTGTTCAGGAAGTTGTCACCTGTGCCAATGAGTTCGAGGGTTTTTTCCACTTTTTCTTCTAGTAGATTTAGTGTGACCGGCCTTATGTTAAGGTCTTTGATCCACTTGGACTTAAGTTTTGTACAAGGTGATAAGTATGGGTCTAATTTCATTCTTTTGCAAGTGGACATCCAGTTGGACCAGCACCATTTGTTGAAGATGCTGTCCTTCTTCCATTGTAGCAGAATATTATTAATAGTGTCAGAGGTGGGTGCCCTCTCATGGCATGAGTCTCAAGCTGGGACAGTCATTGGTTGACCTTTCTCTCAAATTCTGCTCCATCTTTTAACCCTGCACATCTTGTGGACAGGAAAAATTGTGGATCTAAGGTTTTGTGGCTGGGTTGATGTCTCAAAACCTCCATTGGAAGTCTTGTCTGGTTACAGGAGATGTTCAGTTCAGGTACCATATCCCCTACTGCTAGGAGTCTAGGGCCACCCTCATAGATTCCTGGGAGTTTCTATTGTCTTAAGTTTCTAACTTCTTCCAGAGCTGCCCCCCCAATCCAGTTGTCTCTCCCAGTACTCTCACCCTCCATTCTCCCTCCCCCTGCATCCCTATTGCTCCAATCCCTCCCCACTCCTCCACCAAACCCCGTCCCTCCATCCACACCAGATGTCTAATCTGTTTCCCTTTTCAGTGAGATTCAAGCTTCCTCGCTGTGTCTTCCCTGTTGCTTAGCTTCTTTGTCTACATTAGGCTTTTTGTATATGTGTGCACAGGACAACTTTTTCTTCAGTGAAATGAGATCGTTCAGGACAAAGAAAGTGTTTTGTCACTTTTGCAATTTTAGGTGAGATATTAAAGGATAGCTAGTTGCAAAATGAAAAACATTATTTTCTGGAAAAACCTTAAATTTAAGAGTATACTTTAAAACTATAAAGTCACATAGTATCCTTTGAGCACCAAGTTCTCTTATTTCCCTTTAGTATGCTCTGTCTGTATTTTTAAGTGTTTATTATATGTCAAGGTGAAAATGCTGTAGAAAAACATTTTCAGTCAGTAGTTTTATTGTTGAGTTGTTGACCCTACTAGATACGTCCATGGAAGTCCTTAGACAGATTTGTTGTAAGTAGGGAAAACAACAACCACTTAAGCACTTAGTATTTGGGATAGATGATGAGATGGAAATTATAGCATGTGGCTTAATATTTTAAAAATTAGGAGGAATTGATTTCATTCCCTCTCCTTCCCTTCATTACTAGAAGAGTAATTTCCTTATATTAAACCATGGTTATATTGTTTTTTTTTAATATTTTTATTTATTCTTCAAAAGTATTATACAATGTATTCTTATCATATTCATCCTCCCCCAGTTGCCTCCCTACCTATCCGACTTTGTATACATTCTCCCTTCCTCCTTTCTGTTTCTAAAAACAAACAAACCACTGAGTCAAGTTTGTGTTGGCCGACTACTCTTGGGTATGGGCTCTGCCCTAGAGTGATTGATATACCAAGTATCATTCCATTGAAGAAAACTAGCTTTCCTTCTCCCAGCAACAATCAAGTGCCAATAACTCCCCAGCTGGGCTGAGATTTAAGTTTATAACTTACTCATCAATTGGAAGTTTGGGTTGTTTCTACCCTGATACCATTAGGAATAATGATGTCATGATAGATAGGGTTTTGAGCGTATGTATAGTTTACTTCCCCTGGACTTGCATCTGAAAGTATAATTCCCCAGTCACATGGTCATTCTATTTAACACTTCTAAGAATTGTCATGTTGTTTTCCAAGATGGTTGGCTCATCTTATATCCACAAGAACAGTATCTGAAAGATTTAATTTCTCCACATTTTTTACCTATACTCTTTTTTTTAATAATTTATTTTTTATTTCTTCAAGTTACATCTCAATCACAATCCCCTCCCTACTCCTCCCTCCAGTCCCACTCTTCCACCCTCCTCCCCTTCAAGCCCCCATCCTCTTCCCTTCTTTTTTTTTTTTTTAGTTTAAGGTATTTCTTTTTTCCCCCCAACAGCTCTCCCTTTCAGTCCAAAAAATGGTTCTTTTTCTTATAACTATAAATACAATACAAAGGCATTTATATTGTTGTTGTATAAGCAGCAATATTTGGTTATCACAAGCCTTCATTTACTATCTCAAATACAATGAAAGAAACAAGACAGAGAGGACCTCAGCCCCTCAGCTTCAGGGAAGTGAAGGTCAGCAGGTAGCTGGGATGCACGTGGGTGTAGAACATATTTTAGACACTAACACAGAATCTGAAGCATTACAGACTTGCGATCTACTGTCCATCAGGTTTAAACATATTCTATTTTTTTTTGCTAATGTAATAATAAGGTTGTTATAATATACTGCCAGAATAGCAAACAGATACTGTGGTTCCAGGAGTAGGATATTTATTTTCTATTATTACCTTACAAATTACCATGAATTTACAGTGCCTTGAAAAACTATATTTTTATAAATTTAAGGTTCTGAAGGGGAGAAGCCCAGGTATAACTGCTTACAACTCTCACCAAGCCAGGCCAGATGTAGGAGTTGGCAGGTCTGGGTTAATGTTTTTAAAGGATTTATTTATTTTTATCTGTATTTATGTATATGTGTGAATTCTTACATGTAAATGTGTGTATTGTGTGAGTGCCCAGGGCCTTCAAAAGCTAGTAGAAGAGCCTGTTGGATCCTGAGGGACTAGAGTTACAGACAGTTGTGAGCTGTCATATGGATTCTGGGAACTGAACCAGTGTCCTTCAAGCACAGCATGTGCTCTTCTGAGCATCTCTCCAACTCCAGGCTTGGGTTCTTTTTGGAACTGTTGAGCATATGTTTGTTTCCAAGCTTGTTCCATATGGATGCATTTGCTACTCTTAGACCAGCAGTTGCCAACCTGTGGTGTCGTGACCTTTTTGGGGGTCAAGAGACCCTTTCACAGGGGTTGCCTAAGATATTTACATTACAATTCATAACAATAGAAATATTACAGTTATGAAGTAGCAACAAGTAATTTTATGGTTGGGGGTAACCACAGCATGAGGAACTGTATTAAATGGCCATAGCACTTGAAAGATTGAGAGCCACTGCCTGAGACTCTAAAGCTAAGGTTCTCATTTCATTGCTGACTGCTGGCTAGAGACATGTTTCAGTGCTTAGTTCCCTTAGTGACATTTGTCTAGTCACCCTTGGGAACCCTGTGTCTCAGCACTGGAGAATCTCCCTAATGTTGAAGTGTTCTCATGTTTCCATTCTAACTTCACTCCTTATGAGGAAGTGAGAATTCTACAGCTTAGAACAACAAATTCTTAATTAGTCTATGTTCCTTTTTATAATGTAATATAACCTTAGAAGGAATACCTTTTCTATTTAAGTCTTAGCAATTCTTGGATGCTTGGGTGGGCATTGTAAAAAACTATTCTTCGAGTTCTCTTCAGTAGTTGGCAGCTGGTGACAAGGTTGTACACATACTAGTGTAGTGTAGCAAAGTGGTTTCATAATTGGATAGCCATGTTTCAAACCCTGGTTCCAGGATTAACTGTGAAGTTTTTTTCCCTGAGATATTCATTCAGCCTGTCCCTTAGTTTTCAGGGGCCCTGCGCACATAGAGCAGTGTTAGGAACTGAATAGATTGTATGTTTTTAAAAATATTGTGTTACTGTGTGCTTGGCATATAGTAACACTCTCTATAACTATTAATAATATTACTGTTATTAGCTCTTCAAAGCAGAATTCTTTCCTGGCATGTTTCAGCTTTCATGTAATGAACTTGACTATAAAATCCAAAGCACATGTTTAGTAAAAATAACAAATGTTAAACCAAAAGGAGTTTTCATCACTGTGCAATCTGACTCTTGGGCATCTCTCTCTTCCATGCACTCTCCTGCTATGGCTTGAGTATCTTTGCTCTTGCATGGCTTGGACCAGGGTTGTGGGGCTGAGTTTCTGTTAGAAGTGAAGTGGTAGGAGGGCGTTGTGAACATTAATTAATTTGCTCCTTGAGGTCTACTTGATGCACAAGGCCATGTGTACTTGTAGCAAGTGACACTGTGTTGCCTTGTTTGATAACCCTTGTCTCTGATTGGCTTTAGTAAAATGCTGAAGCCTGTGATTGGGGCAGAGAGAGCTAGGTGGAGCTAAGGTTCTGGGGATTTTGGGGCTGGAGAATGATTAGGAGAACCCAAGAGGGAGCAGGAGGAGGAAAGAGACATGCCATGTGTTAGATGGAAGATCATATCTCCACATAGTGTGGAGCATTAGCATTGCATGGAGAACAAGAGCCCAGGGTACTTATGTATATGATATGGAATTTTATTTACAGGATAGAATTAAAAGCTAGCTTAGATGGGCTAAAATTGTATAATCCAGGCTAAGACTTGTTAAAATCCATCAGGTATCTGTGTGATTATTCATAAGTGGTGGGTGAGGGATAAGACCATAGACCTAATAAAATATATTCTTACTGGTAATTATTAATGATAATTTCTACAGATGATCTATAAACAGACATTGGTATGAGAGGATAGACAGCTACAAAAGTATGTAAAGAACATATTTGACAATAGATTGTAAGTCAATGTGGGAAAAATTCAGTTACAAAAAGACGATTTATATTCTTATAATGGGTCAATGTTGGAATATTGCTTCCAAACAAAGAACTTTCCTTGAAGAAAAGTTGTGGAAGCCCTTATGGAGACGAAGTGGGTCAGAATGGAGCAGTCTGGCCCTGGAAGTCCTGGTGGCTGCTTTTGGTTAATATGAGGTAAGAGGACTCCTAGGAGATCTCCTGAGACCCAAGTTTCACTAGTTTAGAATTTCTTTTAGAATTTCATGTAAAATACACTGTTTTGACAGTGATGTCAAAACAGTGTATTCCCATTGTTCTTAAAATCTTAAGAGACAAAGTATGAGGAGTCAGGATATCATTTGCCTTCCTCCTCCTGTGAGGTTCACCAGCCACCCCTCTGCCATGTTTCTGTGTTATCAGAGGCTTTACTGGGTGCATAGACACCTTTGGGGACTTTTCACAATGTACTCTCTGCTCTGGGATGTATGTTTCTCCTGACTCCATGACCTGTATGCACTATATAGTCATATGTACTAAATATTTTTCATGAATGCAATTCCTATGTATATCAACTTTATTGCCTAGAACAATATTTTATAAGTTTAAACAAGATTTCATATTTCATTAGTACTACTCAAAGTGCTAATTAAGTTAAAAAGCTATGTTCTAAAATTTCTTCTTAAGCTTTTCCTGGTATATCTTAAAGTTTTCAATGTTAGGTACAATGGATACTCTACTAAAAAGGGGTACAACTTTTCTAGGATTTTAGATTTAGAATTATGATTGCTAGATGACTATAAAAATTAGTAATTGGGAAATATTTGATTGGCAGCGATGTGTTCATATTCTGAGATCACAAGGCAGTCCACAAAACTGACACAAAGTAAGAATCAATGGATGCCTACCTCTAACTGCCTCCCTTCCACTCCTGCAGTCCAAACCTGTGCCTTGTTTCTACACCCGGGCTGCTACCAAACCCATGTGGCCCTATTTTATAAAGGAGGCAACTGAATCAAGATTCCCCCAATAGGGTGCTGAGCTACAGTGTAAACCCACATCTCCTGTTCCCTAAACTCCTATTTCCTGTACTGACACTTTTGGTGTTTATAATCACCCAAACAAGAAAAACTTGGAATCCTTTGAAAAACCACCAAGGGAAACACTCTGTGCTTAGAAATTATAAATCATCTGTTTGCTAGTAATGACCCACCTGATCTCTGGGTGGTCTTTTTTTCCTTTTTTCTTTCTTTTTTTACTTTTGTTTTCTTTCTTTCTTTCTTTCTTTTTGTTTTGTTGTTGTTGTTTTGTTTTTTGGGTTTTTTTTTGGTTTAAATTTGATAACACTGTGATGTTAGATTTTACTTCAAAATCACTTTGCCTTTTAGCACTCATAAAGTATCTTGACATTTGACTAATTAAGTTCTGAAGGCAAGGCATATGGCTTTCTTCAACTAAAAAAATCACAGAAAAGTATTTGAAATTCAAATTAAAAATGACATTTTATACATTAAAGACATGCATACTGTCAGTCTTAGAGCTCTACCACTGTTTTGAAAGCCTTGTGAGAGGACACGTGTCTTCTCTGGTAAGTCGTGCTCTGTGACATCTAGTCTGTCATCAGGGCTGTCTGTGGAACTGTACACCACTACCTCTCACTTACACCATTTTGCTACTTCTTCGGGGTGGAGGCAATCTGGCTGATTGGGATTGCTTTTGGAGTCTTGGTTGTGTATATATAAGTAGTGAGGTAGAAATACTTAAGCATTTGAACTAACTAAGGGACATAGTGATGAATGGATTGTTTTAAAACCTTCTTTTAACAGTGAATTTCCAAATAATAAAGAACCCTCCCTGTCTTGCACTGACCTAGTTTAACAAGGAAAATGTTGAATTTTAAGGGAAGCTGATTTACCCTAACTGCCTGATTCTTGTTTTTCTACTCACATGCCAAGCTTTTCACTAACTGAACTGAATTTTTGTCTTTCTCTGAAGGAGCCGTGTTGGAAGATGAAGTCAGCTGTGGCTTGTCTTTGGTTTCACTAGTCTTGAATCTGGAAAACAGTGCATACCTGTGGTAGTAAGAATGCACACATTTTTTTTCCACTTGGACATTTGAAAAGCATCATCAGTATTGAGCACGGGCTAGAAACAAGAGCATTCCCATCTGGGTGCAGTTTTCACTGACTGAGGAGCTAAGCACAGAGACGGGAAACAGCCCGATTTTGTCTTCTATTTTACATAGGGTGTTTTCCCTCTGACTTTGGGCAATTGCTTTGTTTGGTAGTGTAAGAAAGATGTATAAATCAATAGAAATCTGAACTGTGATGATTTTATTATGAAAATATTGACTTCATTATGGGACCTCAGTTTGTAGAAGACTCTTAAGTGTGACAGTAATAAGTTTTTTCACTTGTTTCAAAATTCAGGTAAATGGAGATGGTCTTTGAGAGACTAGTTTTGTGCTCTGGCTGCAAAGCTCATGAGATGTTAGGATATGTTACTAAGAAGAATTTTCAGTCGTCTTTGTTAGATGTGAAAAATGTTGAATGCATTACTTCATTACTTTAATGGGAACTCTCTCCTTAGGGTTGCCTTGATTGACTTGTACTAAAAAAAGCAAGGCTGTGTCCTTCAGAGTGTGTGTGAGCAAGGGTACTGTGTCAAAGTCAGGGAGAAGCAGTGTTACGAATACGGAATGCGGCAGCTTTACAAGGGCAGTGAGCTGTAGGCCAGGGCATGGCTCAGGAAAAAAGCAAGATGGAGCCCTTAACAGTCTATGAGTAAAAGAGGTAATTGCAGTAAGATGGCCATTGAGTATATTAACAAGCAGATAGATTTTCAAATATGAAAATTTGGACAGTGCATAGTAACTTCTCACCATTAGTTTTGTTATGAGAATATAAGTAACAATAAGTGTACAGTATAATTTAATTTTTGTTAAAATTTACTCTTTATTTTTAATAATACAATGTTTTAGTAAAAATATGACATTCAGAAGAGTTTCAGTATGATGTTAAATTGTGCATTTCTCTTAAGATGGAATATTGTGTGAGATTAAAAACAGTAAGCTGGAAAATGTATACATCTGATGAACCAAAAATGAAAGCAAGTTGCTACTACTAAGGGTTTTAGTTTCCTTTCTTATTGCTCTGATAAAATGCCCTAACAAAGGCACCTTAAGGAGAGAGGGATTGTGTGTGGTTCACAGGTCAGAGGATAGTACACAAGGAAGGGAAGGAGTTGCTGGTCCCATGGCATCCATAGTCAGTAATGGAGTGATGAACCAATGCTGCTCAGGTCCCATTCTCCACTTCTACTGTCCAAGATCCCAGCTTAGAGGTGGGTACCACCCACAGTGGGTGGGTAGTTAGTTACAATAACTAACTACCTCAGTTATTGTAATCAATATAATCTTTGACAGGCATATCTAGCAGTCATCTCCCACACATTTATAGATTCTGTCAAGTTGTCAGTTAATACTAATAAATACACTGACTGCAAATAGTGGGAGCTAAGGAGTCTGAGCAAAAATGAAAGGCATAAAGAATGACAGCTCTCCTCCTTAAATGTGTGTACTGTAGTGAGCCTAAGAAGCTTTTGTTAGTGTCTGGCATCTTTGCATTGAGTTCAAGTGTCAAGCACATCTGATTCCATCATATAAAATACTGAGTAATGGATGTATCACCAAGGTGCCCCAAACTAAGTCCCTAAATAGGGCCTCCCCTCAAGCTGAGATGATGTCATTGACAAACACATGTTTTCTCTTGCTCATTGATTGGTTATATGGATTTAAACAATCATTACAGTTTTAAATTACAGATCTTTTAAGAAAAATTTCAGCTATTTTATAGGATGACTACTTGCTATATTAATTCAACTATTTGTAAATATAATTTTTTTTTACTGTAGCTATGGTGGTACTTGAAGGGAAGGACTTTATTGTGAAACATCTAAAATTGTTAAATGAAATTTCTCTTTGAGTGATAGGTATACAGTGTGCTTTAGATCCAGAAGAACAGTATTGGTGGTTATATATTTATTTATCTGTATTCTCTATGGGTCACTGAGGCTTGAAGCAGAGGCAGGCCAATTTCAAAACAAGTTTGCTATTTAGTTAGAGGTATAACTAATTCTCCCATTTCTACAGCTAAGTATAAGAGAAATACCTGAGATTTTTTTACTATCATGAGTTCCTCTTTTAACAGGGAAAATACTGAAAATTAAATTTCTGTTCTCTAGGGATCATTACAAATCTCATGATAGATATTGTAAAAGAATGATGGAAAACTGCTTGGTTTTTGAAGAAACAGCTCTTTGAGATGTAGATATCAGATAGTGGGGGAAAGGCTAACTGAACTTTTTCCTGTATATGTTAGAATCTTGAAATTTTATCTTTTGCCATGCTCTCAAATTGTTGGAGACCAGCTTTGACAGGTCAGGGTAGAATGAGATGGCTGGCCGTAGATGGGTGGCTGGCTGATTGCCCAACAGACTTTCTCTGAGGGTAGAGGCTTCATTCTTCAGGCTGGTGCTGATTGCTACCAATGGGGGCTTCTCACTGATAGTAAAAAACGAGAGCCACAGCCTTTAACTTCTGGTGGGGTCTTCCACTGATAATGAAAGTATCAAAAGAAAAGAGAAGGAAGAAAAAATAAATCACACACACACACACACACACACACACACACACACACACACAAAGACAAATCAAGACACATTCCAGTTCTAACAAACTGCAGATATTTTACACATACATACACATACATACATACATGCATACATACATACATACATACATATATACATAGATTCATGCAGACAGACAGACAGATATCTAGACATACAGATGCATACACATTTACATGGATGGAGCAAAACTCCAACCAACTTACATATATACATATATACATACAACATACACATACATACATATATATACACACAGGTCTGGTGAATGGAGGAAAGTTACAATTTCCACACCACATTTTTTTCTCCCATGGATTTATATAGCTCAGCAAAATCTTTTAAGCAGAACAAAAATCACAATGTGGTTACAATCTATTTTTCTTTAAGACAATGATTACAATGAATACATGTAGAAAAACACATTCCCCAACATCTTCACGTGATCAAAAGTTTTATGTTTTGTGGGTGAAAAACAAATTGTTCCCAAGAACCCACATACATTTGTAACTAAACAAGTTGTTATAGATTAACAAAGTGCAACCCAGCAAGGTAATTTTCTCAGCCAGCTCCTTTTGCTGGCAGGCTGCAGTTTGGGGTTTCAAAGAAAAGATTAAGTATCTTACTATTTATCTTAAAAGGCAGTCTTATAAAATCTTAAAAGAATCACAAACCTAAACTTTTCTATAAAAAAAATAATCAGTTATTTCTACTTTAAATCCTCAAGGTGCACATCTACTCATTAACAGTTTTATTAAATCACATCAGGAAACTGAGGGCAAAAATATGTATAAGGGATTAATCATCACTCTGACCATCAACATAACTTTAGCAAGAGAAACGCATGCCATCTAATTTGCTCAGGATGCTATTGTTCCTGTTTTCTGAGTCCCTAGCTCAACTACTAAGAGTGTGGCTTTCTGAACTTTAAATTGTTCCTTAAGAACCACTAACAAAAACATCTTAACTAACATTATTAACAATCTATTTTTTTCAGATTCTTTCTAAAAGTAGTGATCATTGCCGACAATCTGTATCTCTAAGCTTTTTCTAAGGGTGGTGGTTGAATCATCAATTCCAGCATCAATGAAAAAGATCAAGCACTATTATTCTGTCAGTGATACTGCCAGTGAGGGGCTAGAAGTCCTGAGAGTCTTCCCAGGACTCACTGATTATAAGGCATGTGACCTTTCGGCAGCAAGCAGAACAAAACCCCACAACAGCATGAAAAGCTCACTCATCATGGTTGTGTTAACCAGTGGGCTGCACTCCATGATCTCTAAAACTTGTGTTGCTCCTACCACATAGTCCCCAAATGAACTGATGACATTGTAACAGATTTTTGGGTGGAGACTATTGCACATACCTTCCAGTGACTGCGTGGGTGGCTTCTCGGTCTGTTTGTCTGTGACTGCCTTGTCATCTGCCAGTTCATCTCAATGTCCATGGCTTTCTCAGTTTTGCTCATTGGACCTTCTTTAACCTTGCCGGTTATCCTTGTGGACATCAAGTTCATTTTCAGAACTCAAAGCCTTTCTGCTGCTTTTACTGGCTGTTCTCTTTGTTTGGAAATATTTCTTTAGCTCCTTTTTCCCCTTTACAGCACTTGAGTTCAAGCCACCTCACCAAAAACACTTACCTGGCCTTTCCTCCATTTCTCAGTTTTCTGGAGTCTTCTTTATTTATCTTCTTAGTGCTCATGTTCATGTTTATATGAAGTCCATTGTGTGTTGGTTTACGCTGAAGTGTTTTGAGATCAAAGACTTAGTCCTATTCTGTCGTGTTTGCTGAAACATTCTCAGTCCTGGGCAGTGAAGGACTCAGCAGTAGTTTGTTGAATGAATGAAGGCACAAATATACTATGAAAATGCATGCCATGTGGAATTGTTGTCTTTTTTTTTTTTTTGGTACAGGTACATTTCTAGAATGCACATTTTGTGTTAAGTGGGGTGCATGTTTAGAATGAAAACTATTCATTCTCTCACATCTCTCCTGGCTTAAAATATTTATTATTTATTTATTTATTTGCTTATTTATTTATTTATGTTTTTCAAGACTAGGTTTCTCTGTATATCCTTGGCTATCCTGCACTCACTTTGTAGACCAGGCTGGCCTCGAACTCACAGAGATCCATCCACCTTCCTCTTCCTCCCTGAGTGCTGGGATTAAAGGCATGCACCACCACGCCTGGCTAAAATATTTATTTTAGGTTTCTAGTTGTTTTGCTTGTATATATGTATTGTTTTTAACAAAGTCTCAAATTTTTGATTTTACCAATGAAGAATCCGTACCCAGATGCTGGGGTAAAAGCCTGCTAGTTCAGAAATGCAGAGAAAGAACCCAGCTGACCTTTCTCTTCAATTGACGTCCCAGAATGAAAAGCCAGTTCTTCTTCTCCATATTGTCTCAAAAACCCAATGTTCCTCCTTTCTACTTCCTGTACAACACTCTATCCATCTTCCTGACTACCTCTTATTCTCTGGGTTTTTTTCCTATGTTCACTCCCTGTGAACTGGTTGCTTGCTCTGCCTCCTGACCTATGTTGGCTTTATGAAATCTTGTTTACAATAAACATAAAGCTCTTGAATTAAAGGTATATGCTAGGACTAAGCCACACCACAACTAGAAACAGGTTTTTCAGTAAACAATCTCAGAGTTCACAGTGTGATCAAATATCCTGCAACATTTATGTCTGTGTATCACTAGTGTATAGTGCCCAAAGAGGTCAGACACTTTAAAACTGAAGTTACAGCCACTTTTTGGGTGCTGAAAACTGAACCTGCATCCTCTGCACAAGTACAAGTCTGTGAACTGGTAAGCATCCCTCCATCCCTCCTCTGGTGGATTTCAGTGATACATAAACACAAGTGGACATTGGTGCCTGTGTGTTATTAAAGTGGGTCAATGTTAAGTAACCAATATTGAAGGGGATTCAGAGACAATAGATTCCAAAATATCTTGAAATCAACAATGTTCAGTGGACTGATTCATCACCCCATCTTTCTTTTCCTTCCTTCCTTCCTTCTACCTTCCTTCCTTCCTTCCATCCTTCCTTCCTTCCATCCTTCCTTCCTTCCTTCCTTCCTTCCTTCCTTCCTTCCTTCCTTCCTTTCTACCTTCTTTCCCTGCTGCTATTTCTTTTCCTGTTAAAATATTGATTATGCTTGACCATAAATGACATATGACCAGAGACTAAATAAAATAAAATAATTTAAAAAATATTGTCCCAAGAAATTCATGAGTAGTTTGTTTAGGAGACAAGTTGGCTCTATTCATTGATCCCCTAGAAAGCTCATGTCCCAAGTGCTGTACATACCCTAGTTAGATTGGCCAGTTCTCCCTCCCAAAGGCAATTACTAAGCAGATGGAAGAGCATTGCTCCAGTTCCACTCCTCTCACTTGGGAGGCAGTGTTGCTTTCTTCTGTGCAGAAAGGAGATGGGTTGCATTATGATTATCACCTGACCAACTGGGATTGTTATTACACATATTTTCAAATACACCTGCAAAAAGGACACAAAAAACATGAGATGTTTCTGAAATTTCAGAATAGTTGTGAGTCATGCAGACATCTGCCAAATTAAATAGTAGGCTCTCTTTATACATAAGTGTAAGCCATGAGTTTTGTTAATTTAATGTTTATTCAATGATTATCATTTAAAAAGGTATATACTTCAGAAAAATCGGTAATATTCTACCCTTGGTGAATTTAGTATGATTAATATGGATTTCTGTGGAAACTGGAGTCTTTTTGTTTTTGTGTTTTAGGTCCGTGGGAGCAAAGGAGAAGTTCTGTATATTTTGGATGCTACCAACCCGAGACATTCCAACTGGCTTCGCTTTGTTCACGAGGCACCATCTCAGGAGCGGAAGAACTTGGCTGCCATTCAAGTGAGCCTGTTGGCTTCATATTTATACAATGCACCATGAGAATAATGAATTAATTTATAACTATACTCCATGTGTTCAATTTATTTCCCTGTGATCAGCTTCAAATAACAGTACCTAATCCATAAAAGCAGCAAAGTCATCTAGTCAGCATATGCAGGAAAAGGCAACTGAAATGTCAGCTAAAACCAGATAGCTGACTTTATTGGAATTCTTAGGGAAATGAGTTACACAGTCTGATACTGTGCTTGGCAGAGCTTGCCTTCAAATACTTTGATTTTCTTCAGTGACTGTTTTTTGATAGCAGTTTGGTTTTCTAGTTGCTTCGGATCATTGTACACTGCTGTGGGTTATTCTTTGAGAAAGGCCTCATTGAGACAGTTTGCTTACAAGTGTTCCCTGAAAGTCAGATGGAGCCTCCTGGTGATCATGTGTGAAACCGAACTTTTAAGTTATTATTTAACACTTATTTATTACTA
>CAJQZJ010000594.1:7795006-7818216 GCA_907164525.1 Lophiomys imhausi
GCGAAACTTTACCTTTAGTTCGCAATTTCCGCGAAACTTTACCTTTAGTTCGCAATTTCCGCGAAACTTTATTGTCCCAATTTATCCCAGGAACTTACCAGTGCACTGTCCCTGACTGCAAGAGTTCTGAGTCTTTTCTAGTTCCCCGTACGGGCCACCACTTGTCGCGTCCCCCTCGACCAGCAAGGACGACGCAACTCGCAAAAGCTCTTCTCCAGCAGTTTATTCAGGTCCCTTGAAAACAGTCTTCCGAATCCCTGCTTGTGTCTCTGCTTCTCTCCGATTGTCTCTCTGCTTCTCCTCCCCCAAGCCCTTATATGCCTACTCAAACCCAATCAGATCACGCCACCTAGCGATCCAAGATAGGCTCACAAAAGGAGGAAGCACACCGGGCTAGGCAGCTGCTACCAACTAAGGCTTGTTTACAGGTAAGCTTGAGCTTTCTTGCATCAAGCCAGGCACCATCTTAGGGTTGCGGCTCACCACAGTTTTGTGGCTCGCCACAGATCTGCAGAATATGGCATTCAAAGATGTTTTCTTAACTTAAAAATTTTTGATATCGAGACATGTCAGCTCCTGACAGCACCCCCTATTCTACTCCAAGTAGAAGATGAGCATTGAAGAATCTCCAGTGGGAGATGGTTGAATGGGTGGTAAGCTTTTCTCTTGGCAAGAAAAACCCCTTGCTTCAACCATAGACAGACTGCTGTACAAAAAAGACAAAACTTGGAAGCAGATAAGTCGACAGCCTAGCTCTGCCAAGACAGGGTAGGTAAATCCTTCATAATTCTTGCTCTACAGTCAATGTCTGTCAGAGAATGGGGCTAAATGGCTGAAGATTTATGCTGTAATGTATGGAAAGAAAATGGGAAGTGTCCAGGCAGCCACTGGTATGTCATTTCTTAGTTTTGGAAGCTGCAGGCCCTGCACTTCCTATATAATCAGATATCTTTATCCCTCTCAGGTCTCTGAGGTGGTTGAAGAATAGATATCTAGAGTCTCATAGTTAAATTTTGAGTTGTTTAGGAATCAAGAGGGTGTTCTTGATCTAAGAAGATGTTTTTAAAATTGTGAGGCAAGTTAATATGAAAGTTGGGTTACATATAGAACTTTAAACTCATGAGATGGTTAGATAGTAGAATGTTAAAGTCAGGTGCAAATACATACGGAGTGGACATTGGGAATGTATACTAAGCCATGTAACTCTAATAGTCGTGGCCTATTTATTTCTGTTGTTTTGTATTGGTTTTATAGTTATAAGAGAAAGAACCATTTGTTGGACTGAAAGGGAAAGCTGTTGGGGGGAAAAAGAAATACCTTAAACTAAAAAAAAAAAGGGGAGGGGGGTGGGGGGTTGAAGGGGAGGAGGGTGGAAGGATAGGACTGGAGGGGGGCGTAGGGAGGAGGTTGTGATTGAGATGTAACTTGAAGAAATAAAAATAAATTATTTAACAAAATGGTATTGTACCTACTAATGCTTAAAAAGGAAATGTGAAGTTTTGGCCTTTTGCTACCAACTGTCATAAACAGTTTAGGATAATTAAGAAATGCAAACTAATAGTCTTGCAAGTGTGTCATTTTGTTAGTTACTATGACAGTCTATCACAGTTATTTTCTAAGCTACTCAGAAATCAAGTTGCTAAGAGACAAGCAAGATTTGCTTATCTAAATATAAGAGATAGATAGGGCGTCTTCAAAATGCTCAAGAGATCTGCAGAATATGGCATTCAAAGATGTTTTCTTTTTTCTTTTGGTTTTTCGAGACAGAGTTTCTCTGTATAACAGCTCTGGCTGTCCTGGACTTGCTTTGTAGACCAGGCTGGCCTCGAACTCACAATGATCCACCTGCCTCTACCTCCCAAGTGCTGGGATTAAATGCATGCGCCACCACGCCCGGCTCAAAGATGTTTTCTTAACTTAAGATTTTTTGATATCGAGACATGTCAGCTCCTGACAGCACCCCCTATTCTACTCCAAATAGAAGATGAGCATCGAAGAATCTCCAGTGGGAGATGACTGAATTAGTGGCACGCCTATCTCTTGGCTAGAAAAACCCCTTGCTTCAACTGTAGACAGAATGCTGTCCAAAAAGGACAAAACTTGGAAGCAGGGAAGTCGACAGCCTAGGTCTTCCAAGTCAGGGTAGGCAAGTCCTTCATAATTCCTTCTCTACAATCAATGTCTGTCAGAGAAACGGGGCCAAACAGCAGAAGATTGATGCTGTAATGTATGGAGAGAAAATGGGAAGTGTCCAGGCAGCCACTGGTATGTCATTTCTTAGTTTTGGAAGCTGCAGGCCCTACACTTCCTATATAATCAGATATATTTATCCCTCTCAGGTCTCTGAGGTGGTTGAAGAATAGATATCTAGAGTCTCATAGTTAAATTTTGAGTTGTTTAGGAACAAAGAGGGTGTCCTCGATCTAAGAAGATGTTTTTAAAATTGTGAGGCAAGTTAGTATGAAAGCTGAGTTGGATATAGATTTTTAAACTCATGGAGATGGTTGGATAGTAGAATGTTAAAGTCAGGGGCCAAATACATATGGACTGGACATTGGGAATGTATGCTAAGCCATATAACTCTCATAATTGTGGCCTAATTATTTCTGTTGTTTTGTATTGTATTTATTGTTATACGAGAAAGAGCCATTTGTTGGACTGATAGGGGGAGCTGTTGGGGGGGGGAAATATACCTTAAACTAAAAAAAAAAAAAAAAAAAAGAAGGGTATGGGTGGGTTGAGGCAGAAGAGGGTGGGAGTGTGGAACTGGAGGAGGGAGTAGTGAGGGGATTGCGATTGAGATGTTACTTGAAGGAATAAAAAATAAATTAAAAAAAGAAGAATATGAATGCCATGTATGAGCATAAGAAGGAATGACAAGAGAGTTGAGATTAGAACCAGCAAGCAAACAGTATATATTCTATTCTCAGGAGAGTATGAGATTGAGCCTGGCTCCCCTGACATGATTCTTGCAGAGAAAAAAAATGATATCACACCCTTACTACAATCTTGTCCCTTTTGAATAGTGCAAACATTTCCAGTAAAAGAAAAATAATGATTAAAAACATCTGTCTTAGATGCACAATTCCCAATCCTAAAATAACAAAAAAGCATGAAAATACCAAGGCAACATGACTCCCTCAAATCACTAATTCCACAGCAATAGTGTTCAGTGTGACTGAGATGGTACACTTCTAACGAAAATTCAAAAAAAATTATAAATATATCCAAAGAAATCAAAAGACAAATTCCCAAGGGCTTCTAGCAATGTATTTTAATCTCTGAAAGAGAGCTATCAATCCAGAGAATTACACTCGGCAAGATTATTTGTCATAATTGTAGGAAAAAGAAAAACAAGCTAAAGGAATTCATGACAACTAAGACGCTTTTCAGAAGATGTTCGGAGGAGTGCATCTGACTGATAAGAAACAACCATGCCCATGAGAATACAGTATAGAATAAATGTCACGAGAACAGTAATTAAGCAAATTGGAATAAGAGAGCACCAAGCACAGCAAAAATCAACCAATATCAGGACTTAAAACACACCTTGCAATAAAAACCATGTATTTTAAGAGCTTTCATTCTCCAAAAAGAGACAGAAACTAACAGATTCAAATGAAAAACAGGATCCATGTATTCGTTCCCTCTAAGAAATGCCTGTAACTATTGAAGACTCAACTTTAGGGCAAAAGGAGAGTAAATTTGATCTCAAGGAAAGGGAATGAGGAACTGGCAAACCCAGTAAAACTGATGTTCTGCTACCTGAGAAAATAGGCACCAAGCCAACTGAGTCAGAAGAGATAAGGTAGTGAGTTAATTTTGAGAATAAAACCTCTAACAGGTAAAACCGTCAATTCAGATACTCCATTGATTACCAGTGATTGCAGCCTGAAATACCTCAGAGAGCTGTGACACAGATCGCACAGCTTAGGTTTGCTATGAAGGAATGGGGTGACTGCAAGTCCTATTTAATAAAAGTAATAATGGGCTATTTATACTGCAGAATCAGTAAGCATTGCAGTAGATACAGAGGAATACTGTGTTTACTGCTGTAAGGCTTAAGAGATATGGTAGAAATGAAAGAAGTATACACATTCTTAGCTGTTGCAAACTGTAGTGATGGATGCAGTGAAGCTAAGAAGTCCAGCAAGCCCATTGACCAGAGAGGAAATTAAACCAACAGCTGCATGTGTTCACAGAAGTGTGCGTGTGCACTGACGCTACAGTCCAGACTCTCCAATTAAGCACGCTTGCTACTTGCTACTGGACTACAGTCATTTTGTGTGAACTAAAGGATGAAATGGGTTTGCCGTATTTTTCAAAATCGGAGGTATATTTGGTGGTGAGTTTTGGGTTATTATTGCTAGTGGTTGTCACTCAGATTGTATGAAGATGTAAAGGAAGTAAATTGAATCAATTTACTAACTGAATACTAAATAAGCATTAGGCATATTTACTTCTTTGTTAATGGATGTTGGGCTTTCCAGGGAAGTTCCTATTCAAAGAAAAAGTGCAGCTTCTCATAAAATGATCCCAGATAAAACAGGAAGGCCTGCATTTCATCAGTGAATTGCAAAATATTCAAAAGAAGTGTTTTGGTTTATGGTACTCGATGTATGTACTGAGGACTCTGCATGCACTGATTCACAAAGCAGGAGGACAACTTTGTGTTGGTTTGAGAACCCTAATCTGCACATCTTGATTATTTTTATCATCCATTGAAATCTGACATGTTTCAAAAAAGACTGTTTGGGAACAGAGAAATGGAAAAACAAGCTTCTATTTAGTTGTGAGCTTGGCTGTAGAGGTTTGTGACATCAGCAATGTGTGGAGTCCAGGAAAGGGCATTGTTAAGATTTGAACATGGACTTCCTTTTCACTGGGAGCTTTGTAGTTGGTGTTCACAGACAGCTAGATAGTGGTTATATCTATCATTTGGTTGATTTATGCCACAAGCCTGTGGGCTTTCTTATGTTTAATTGATTGGGCATTTGTCTGACTGGCATGCCTATGATTTCTTCAACTAAATTAAGATGATTCCATTATTTAACATCCTTGTGTGCACAAAGATGATAGCAGCTTTGTGTTCTGGCTTCTTTCTCCATGGTTGATTAAGGTCCTTGAGGTGGGTTTTATACACCCTGCCTGCTCTATCATTTTTCCATTCTGAAGCAAGAACAGAAGGGGATGGCCATGTTGGCTGAGGGTTGCTCCATTTCTCCCCCTGGGCTTGAGACTTTCTTTCCAATCCCATCGCATTCTCATTGCTATTATTTTGGAGTATAATACAATTTCATAGATCTTGCTTTTGCCTTTATCATCTTTAAACTGTATATTAATGAGAATATTCTTGTTTATATTGGTATCTGTGTTCATACTGTTTCAGTTCATGGAAAGACTAATGGCATGCATATAATGTTGACATAAAATCATCCTTTGAAACACTTTGTTCCTTGTTAAAGGATAAAATGTATGCTTTTTAAAATTTGTTTAGCTTAATATCATTAAAACCTGTGGATGGGATTTTAGGATATTTTATTCCCAGAAAGTCATTTGGTAATTGTAACCAAAGTGCAAAGAAGTGATTGTCCATAAATTATAGTACTTCAAATTATTATCACAACTTATCACATCAGATTTTTGCATGGGGGCATCCAAGGTTAAATATATTTCTCTACTGTTATTGTTTAAAACAAATAAACAAAAGTCCTGTACTAGATTGGTGAACAAATTGCTATACTATGCAATGTTCATAGGGCAGAACAGAGTTAGAGCACTATTGCCCTGTCAGTCAGCAGATTTCTCTATATGCAATACTGAAAGCTGTTCATTTTCCCATCTGTACGACTTACCAGAAAACCATAACTGAGAAACTGTTTGAGACTGATGACACCTGTTTGGGAGTTTATTAATTAAGATGGCATTGCTATGGAAAAAACATTAAGTTATCTATTAGGTTATTTAAAAGCACACTACTGTTTGAACACAGTCCCCAACATACATATCATATTCCTATTTTGTGACTGTTAAAAAAGGGTCTCACATAATACTAATGCATATTGACTTCATGATGTCACACCACAGCATTGCATTACAAACAGAACTGTTCTCTCTCCTTTCTCAGGCTAGAGATGCTTCCCCCTGCCTTTTTAAATACACACATTTATTTATACAAATATTTTTAAATTTTTATTTATTACTTCAGGTTACATCTCCATCACAGTGCTCTCTTTCCACCCCTCCCAGTCCCGCCCTCCCACCCTCTACCCCCTCTCCCTTCCATCCCACTCCTCCGGAGTGGAGTGTTCATACATATCAGTCCCCTGCCCCAGTTCAGCAGTCATATGAAGGCCAAGAGCCTCCTCATACACTGGGGGCTTACAAGGCAGCACCACTAGGGCAAAGTGTCTCATTGACAGGAAACAAAGTCTATGTTCCTGTTCCCTTTGGTACATTGGTTATAGTATAGTTATCCTGCACTATATGGCTAAATCCGATTATAAGTGAATAGATGCCATGTGCATTCTTCTGAATCTGGGTTAACTCACTCAGGATGAGCTTCTCCAGTTCCACCCATTTGTCTGCAAATCACATGATTTCTTTTTTTCTGATGGCTGAGTAATATTCCATTGTGTAGATGTACCACAATTTTTTATACATTCATCAGTTGAGGGACATCTGGGTTGTTTCCAGTTTCTAGCTATTACAAATAAGGGTGCTATGAACATAGATGAGGACGTTCTTGTGGGTTGGTGAGGAATTATTTGGATGTATACCCAGAAGTGGTATGGCTGGGTCTTGAGGTAGAGCTATACCCAGTTTTCTAAGATATCCCAGACTGATTTCCACGGTAGTTGTACCAGCTTGCACTCCCACCAGCAATGGAGGAGGGTTCCCCTTTCTCCACAACCTCACCAGCATGTGCTGTCATTTGAGTTCTTAATCTTAGCCATTCTGACAGGTGTGAGATGGAATCTCAGAGTCATCTTGAGTTGCATTTCCCTGATGATTAAGGATGTTGAGCATTTCTTCAAATGGCCATCCTGCCAAAAGCAATATACAGATTCAATGCAATTCCTATCAAAATACCACCACAATTCCTTATATATCTGGAAAAAGCAATTCTCAACTTCATATGGAATAACAACAACAAAAAAAAAAACCAGAATAGCTAAATCAATCCTGTACAAAAAAAAAAAAAAACATCTGGAGGTATCACCATCCTAGATTTCAAGCTGTACTACAGAGCAATAGTAATAAAAACAGCATGGTATTGGTATAGAAACAGACCAGTGGATCAGTGGAATAGAATTGAAGACCCAGAAATGAACCCACACACCTATGGTCACATAATTTTTGACAAAGAAGCCAAAACCTTACAATGGAAAAAAAGACAGCATCTTCAACAAATGTTGCCGGTCTAACTGGATGTCAATGAAATTAGACCCATACTTATCACCTTGCACAAAATTTAAAGTCCAAGTAGATCAAAGACCTTAACATAAGACATGCCACACTAAATCTGTTAGAAGAGAAAGTGGGGAAAACCCTCGAACTCATTGGCACAGGTGACATCTTCCTGAATAGAACACCAACAGCTCAGGATCTAAGACCAACAACCAATAAATGGGACCTCATGAAACTGAAAAGCTTCTGTAAGGCAAAAGACACTATCATTTGAACAAAATGGCAACCTACATATTGGGAAAAAAATCTTCACCAACCCTACATCTGACAGAGGGCTAATATCCAAAATTTACAAAGAACTCAAGAAATTAAATGCCAAGAAACCAAATAATCCAATCAAAAAATGAGGAACAGAGCTAAACAGAGAATTCATAAAGGAGGAATCCCTAATGGCTGAGAGACACTTGAAGAAATGCTCCCCGTCTTTTAAAGCAGGCTTATTTCTGCCTCCTGGTGTAAGTGAAACTTGTTGGTTCCCTGGACTCCAGGGACATTTGCCTCCTTCCCCTGCCATGTTCACATCCTTACCTCCAGTTCTGCTCTCCCCATGCTCCCCTAACCTCTGGGCTCCAGGGAGGTTTGCCTCCTTCCCTGCCATGTTCACATCCTTACCTCCAGTTCTGCTCTCCCCATGCTCCCCTAACCTCTCCCACCTTCTGTACGTTGGTGGTTTTACAGGTTGCAGTGGACTGTGTCATGGAGCCACTAGCTATGTTTCCAGTGACTAGATTCCTCAGCAGCCTCCAATGCCATTAGCTACCCGAGTCTCAGACATTGTTCATTTAACATCACCCACCCTCTCAGCTACTCTTTTCTATTTCATTTAACAGCTAAGCAATCCCCAACTGTTGGCTAACTATTGTGTTACTTAAAATTTATTATGAATGGAAAATTGAGGCACAACCCATTTTTGTAGCTCCTTCTACTTTCCCAAGCGGCATTATTGCTTTTTGTTGTCTTATTAGTTCAAAACAAAGATACAAATGGCAGAGAGCCTAACCTTGGAAGTATATAGGTCTATTGACTACTGTGTGGTATATGAAATATACCCTCCAGGTTCAGTGTTCAAACCCTTGATCCCTCTGGAGTCAGGCCAAAACTGGGACCTAGGTAGAGTTAGTGGGTGAGTGTGGGACTTCCTTGAGGCATATTATCCTATCCTTACTTCCTGTATTCTCTGTCTCTTGGTGACAGAGGCAATGTGAAAAGCTGCCTCACTTTCCTGCCACTATAGGCTGTGCCACCTTGAACTAGAAGCCAGAATAAACTCTACTTAAGTTGTTCTTATTAGAAATTTGACTACAAGAGTGAGAAATATAACTAATTCAGAACAAAGGAGGCAGGAGGAAGGAGAAGTCTTTGTTTAACACTAATACAATGTGGAAGAGTAAATATCTTGGGAATGACAATATACATAATTTGGGGTATAATCCCTTCCCTATGGAGTTTACCACAAGTCAAAGATTCAGGTAAGTAAATTCACATTTAGTAAGAGAGCAGCCTGGGACCTGCTGCCTAGGCCTCTGTCATGAATATGTAGTGGAAACACTTCTTTCCTGAGTGATATGGACTGATATTTGATCACTTATACAAAACTAGACCTATTGGGAAGCCATGCAATTTACATTTCAAAATTTTTATTTTAAGTTAAAAATTATTACGCATTATCTTACAAAATTTTTGACTAAAGCCTTTTTCATTCTGAGTATAGTTTCTCAGATTAGAATTTACTACTGTAACCGAAAACAATGTGGCAAGTAGAGAGCCCCCTTTTGCCTGAGATGAACATCCCAGTGTCACTTAGCGAGCTCTGTGGCCAGCCAAAGACACATCCAGGAGCCACCCTGTGGCAGTTAAAAGAGCTTCAGACATAGAAACATTTGTGCAGTGTAAAAAGAAATATGGCAGCAAAAGGCCAAAACTTCACATTTCCTTTTTAAGCATTACTAGGTACAATACCTTTAAGAAGTGTTACCCTTAATTTTGTAACAATATACAAAGATCAATACCAATGTGGCCAAATATACTTTTAATTTTGTATCAATATACTAAGATCATGTAGTCCAATACAATCTTAATTTTGCATTAATATACAATGATCAATACCAATTTAGCCTAATATAATATTAATTTTGTATCAATATACAAAGGTATAAGGGCTTATTCAATAATCTGTCCTTTTTTCTTGATCTTTCCTATACTATGTCTATGTCCCATTTTTTTCTCAAGTCTATTCACTCCTACATAGGAGAGAAAGAAGGATACAGAAAAGAAAAAGAGAGAAGTCCCTGGGTCTAACCTCCAAAACCCATTTAACAAGACCATTTAACAGCTTGTAGTCTCTTCCCCTAAATGAAAAATTTTCTGTTATCCATCGAATAACCAAAGGGTGGGGGGGGGGGGAACACCCTTCCCCGCCTTCTGGGCCTGGGACGTCGCTCTCATAAATGATTTCCTGCTGATTTGGGATGTAGTAAACCTGTTTGGGGCCCAAATAGGGATGGAAAAATGGTTAAAAATGTTAATAGAATCATTTGATGTTCAGTCCTTTTGTGCTCAGCTATTTAGATCCTAAGAAGTTTGTAGACAGAAGTTGATCTTCAGGCCTTTACTGAAGTTCTGGCTGGAGCAGTCTGTGGAGCTGAATGATCTTAGTGATTTTGATTTTGAGTTGTGGTTGAAGTTTTGGCCTTTTGCTACCAACCATCATAAACTGTTTAGGATAATTAAGAAATACAAACTAACAGTCATGCAAGCATGTCATTTTGTTAGTTACTATGACAGTCTATCACAATTATTTTCTAAGCTACTCAGAAATCAAGTTGTTAAGAGACAGCAACATTTGCTTATCTAAACATAAGAGATAGACAGGGCATCTTCAAAAACCCCAAGAGATCTGCAGAGTATGGCATTCAAAGATGTTTTCTTAAATTAAGATTTTTTTTGATATCGAGACATGCCAGCTCCTGGCAGCATCCCCTATTCCACTCCAAGTAGAAGATGAGCATTGAAGAATCTACAGTGTGAGATGGTTGAATTAGTGGCAAGCCTATCTCTTGGCAAAAAACAAAAAAAAAAACAAAAAAAAAAACCCTTGCTTCAATTGTAGACAGACTGCTGTCTGAAAAGGACAAAACTTGGAAGCAGTTAAGTCGATAGTCTAGCTCTGTCAAGACAGGGTAGGTAAGTCCTTCATAATTCCTGCTCTACAATCAATGTCTGTCAGAGAAACGGGGCCAATCAGGTGAAGATTGATGCTGTACTGTACGGAGAGAAAATGGGAACTATCGAGGCAGCCATGGGTATGTCATTTCTTAGTTTTGGAAGCTGCGGACCCTGCACTTCCTATATAATCAGATACATTTATCCCTCTCAGGTCTCTGAGGTGGTTGAAGAATAGATAGCTAGAGTCTCATAGTTAAATTTTGAGTTGTTTAGGAATCAAGAGGGTGTTCTGGATCTAAGAAGATGTTTTTAAAATTGTGATGCAAGTTAGTATGAAAGCTGAGTTAGATAGAGAACTTTAAACTCATGGAGATAGTTAGATAGTAGAATGTTAAAGTCGGGGGCCAAATACATATGGACTGGACATTGAGAATGTATGCTAAGCCATATAACTCTCAGTATTGTGGCCTATTTATTTCAGTTATTTTGTACTGTTTTTATTGTTATAAGAGAAAGAACCATTTGTTGGACTGAAAGGGGGAGCTGTTGGGGGGAAAAAGATCTACCTTAAACTAAAAAAAAAAGGGTAGAGGATGGGGGGTTGAGGGGGCTGAGGGTGGAAGGGTGGGAGAGGACGGGGGAGTAGGGAAGGGATTGTGATTGAGATGTAACTGGAAGAAATAAAAAAAAATAAATGTAATAAAAATTTTTAAAAAATGAGATAATGGTACGTTCTGGCAGGGCAGACTAGCTGCCTCGTAAATTTTGATCATGATGTTATAAAGAAATGAGTTCCCCATCCTTTTAAATAAATGTTTAGGGATCTCAAAATAAAAAGAAATATGACTAATTAAATTATTTACCCAGTATTTATATCATATTTAATTAGTTTGGCGGCTAATCCTTAACCCACCATTGTAAATAAACACACAGATCACATGTGGATTTTAACAAGCCTTGTCCTGAGTTGTGCAATCCTGGCCCATCTAAGCTAGCTCTTAAGTCTATTACCCAAATATGACCCCATATATACATATGTCCCCTTGGACTGCCATTCTCCACACTAACCGATGTTCCTGGCCATGTGGAATGAGGTTCCTTTTTCTAAACCATGGTGTGTGCCTCCTTCTTCCTGCTGCTGGCTGGAATGCTTTCTTCTTCCTGCTGCTAGCTGGAATGTCTTCTTCCTGCTGCTGGCTGGAATGAATTAATCCTATGTCTAAAGCTCAGTCTCCCTTTTCTAATCTCAGGAAGTCCCACATTTCTCTGTCTTTGCACAATCTCAGGCCTTGGCATTTTATTTAACCAATCAGAGTCAATATGAGTTACAGACAGCAAACAAGACCAATTAATTAACATTTAGAATGCTTAACACTACCCCAACAGTGCAGGGCTGTGCCATGTGTTCTGATTTGGGTGCATATGACATGGCTCCCCAAGCTGCCTGTCCGTGTATCACTATTTTCTTGTAAAATTTCTTGGTGTTGGACAACTTACATACAAGAAAAGATGAACTATGGTTTTTTTTCCCCTCCATTCAGAGCCATGGTTTTTTTCCCTTTCTCTTGTCTCACAACAGACTCATCTAGGGAGTCTCAGAAAAGGGTGTCTGTATTTGCTTAGGGATCTGGAGCTGATGAATCTTTCTTCACAGGCTTGATTTTTAAGATTGTGTCTGTTCTCCAGGATATTGTGAACTTTTCCTGCTATGTGGTTGATCACAGGCCATGATTCTAAAGGATGCAGATTTCTTTCCACTTCTTTGAGATTTTATTTTTCTTGTGCCTGCCCAGTGTGATCTAAACATGAAGTTGGTTGCTCTGCCTTTTTCATTCTTCTAACACAACTTGTCCTATTTTTGCTTTATTACATTTTTGTGATTTTAAGACGTTTTCTTTTATCTTAAAGTTTTAAAAATATTAATCTATGTGGCTCAGAAAAGTCAGACCAGTGGATCAATAGAATCGAATTGAAGACCCAGAAAAGAACCCACACACCTATGGTCACTTAATTTTTGACAAAGAGACCAAAATGGTACAATGGAAAAAGGACAGCATCTTCAACAAATGGTGCTGGTCTAACTGGATGTTGACATGTAAAAGAATGAAATTAGACCCATACTTATCACCTTGCACAAAACTTATATCCAGGTGGATCAAAGACCTTAACATAAGACCTGACACACTAAATCTGTTAGAAGACAAAATGGGGAAAACCCTGAAACTCATTAGCACAGGTGACAACTTCCTGAACAGAACACCAACATCTGAGGATCTAAGACCAACAATCAATAAATGGAACCTCATGAAACAGAAAATCTTCTGTAAGGCAAAAGACACTGTCATTCGAACAATATGGCAAACTACAGATTGGGAAAAAAATCACCAACCCCACATCTGACAGAGGGCTAATATCCAAAATTTACAAAGAACTCAAGAAATTAAATGCCAACAAACCAAATAATCCAATCAAAAATGGGGAACAGAGCTAAACAGAATTCAAAAAGGAGGAATCCCTAATGGCTGAGAAACACTTGAAAAATGTTCAGCATCCTTAATCATCAGAGAAATGCAACTCAAGACGACTCTGAGATTCCATCTCACACCTGTCAGAATGGCTAAAATCAAAAGCTCAAATGACAGCACATGCTGGAGAGGTTGTGGAGAAAGGGGAACACTTCTCCATTACTGGTGTGGAGTGCAAGCTGGTACAACCACTGGAAATCAGTCTGGCGATATCTTAGAAAACTGGGAATAGCTTTACCTCAAGACCCAGCCATACCAGTTCTGGGTATACATCCAAATGATTCCTCACCAACCCACAAGGACTTTTCCTCATCTATGTTCATAGCAGCCTTATTTGTAATAGGTAGAAACCAGAAACAACCCAGATGTCCCTCAACCAAGGAATGGATAAAAAAATTGTGGTACATCTACACAAAGGAATACTACTCAGCCATCAGAATAAAGGAAATCATGCAATTTGCAGCCAAATCTGTGGATCTAGAGAAGCTCATCCTGAGTGAGCTAACCCAGACTCAGAAAGATGTACATGGCATCTATTCACTTATAATCAGATTTTAACCATATAGTACAGGAAAACTACACTACAACCAATGCACCAA
Organism: Lophiomys imhausi; assembly: GCA_907164525.1. Lineage (NCBI taxonomy): Eukaryota > Metazoa > Chordata > Mammalia > Rodentia > Muridae > Lophiomys > Lophiomys imhausi. The sequence continues at coordinate 7,808,766 of CAJQZJ010000594.1, forward strand.
AGGGAACATGAACATAGACTTTGTTACCTGTCAATGAGACACTTTGCCCTAGTGGTGCTGCCTTGTAGGCCCCCAGTGTATGAGGAGGCTCTTTGCCCTCATATGACTGCTGAACTGAGGTGGGGAACTGATATGTATGGACACTGCACTCTGGAGGAGTAGGTTGGAAGGGATAAGGATAGAGGGTGGCAGGGTGGAACTGGAAGAGGTCACTGTGATGGAGATGTAACCTGAAGTAATAAATAAACAAACAAAAAATATTCATGTGTTTGTTACTGTATCAGTCACTTTCACCACTCCAACAGACAACTAAACTTTGTTTGTTTTGGGGACAAGGTCTCATGTGTAGTCCAGTCTAGCCTCAAACACAAAGTGCTCCTTCCTTGCATCAGCTCCCCATCCCCATGAGTGGTGGGACTAGAGATGTGCACCACAGCTGCTTGTTTGTCTTTATATTTTCAGATAAGGTGTTTGTAGCTGAGGCAGATCTTGAATTCCTGATTTTTCCTACTGATTTCACACATGATAGTATCAACATCATTTTTGGCAAAGCTCTAATAGTTTTTAGTGATAAAGTCTTATTCTTTCTTGTACTTGTATGGCTGCTAGGTTGGACAGTTCACCCACCTGATATGCAAAGGAATTTTTTTTTTTTTTTTTTTTTTTTTTACTGCAGCTGTGTGTTTTCCTGGCAGAAGGAACAGTATTGAAGACTTTCAGAGCTTTTGTTTGGATGTGACTCATGGTGTTATCATTGGAATCCCATGTGTCAGTGTGTGCCATCTGCTTGGACAAACTTAGAGTTCAGGGACTTCAAGGTAGTGTGTCAGTTTTTTGTATTACATTGGTAAGAAGTAAGTAGGTTGAAATGTTTCATTGATAATAGTCATGTCTCATTTTTTATCATATTTTGTTAGATTAAAGTTGTAGATGTATGTCATTAACTTTAGTGTAGAAAATTTTTTTGATATTTCTTATCTTATAGAAATGATATTTCTATGCAGCTTGAGACTTATTTTGGGGTTTAGTAAAGAAGTGTTAAGTGAGATGATAGTAGGTATCAAATATTATTATCTTATTTGCTTTTTTCCTGAATATATATCTTTAAACTCTTTATTAGTATCTCCACACACCTTCCAAACAACCCACCCTAGGCACTTTAGGAAAGATACCAATCCTCAGGTGCAGGTCTTTGGGGAACACAGGGACAGTTGCAATCTATCTGCAGGAACACCACAATCAACAGAAGCTGCAGTAAGGCCATGGTTTCCTATGCCCGTGTGGTCTTTCTGAACCTCCTCTTGGCAAGTTCTGCACAGCATTTGGCCTCTGCCTGGGTACTGAGGCTTCCACCTGGCAGGACCCTCAGAACCTCCATGGGGCAGACTCCACTCTGCTTGGGCGGCCTCTGGTTGTCTGGTGACTCTGAGTCTCCACAGGGCAAGCATTGCACTCTGTGGATGTCCTCGGTGCTGGCTGTTCCAACCGAGGCTTCACTTGGCCCTAGTTCAACCTAGCCACAGCCTACTTGTGCTCCTTCTCCAACCTTGGCCACAAGGCTTGGCAAAACATTGTAGAGTCTTTCAAAGTGATGCAGTGATGAGCAGCATTGAGGAGCAATGCCAAGCAAAAAACCCCTCATGTTTCTGGGCCTCCCTTGTTATACTACCTCTAATTATGCACCAGAATGTTTCCTCATTGGCCAACCTTATGCCCTCCTCATGAGGTTCACCTGTTCCATGATCACAAACTCTCCCAGATGTTCCCCACAGTTGCAAGTCATAAGGCTGATTTGTATGCCACTTTTTTTAGTCTGTTTTTCAGCGGTTCCCTCAACACTTCCATATTCATTCAACATAACTGTGTTTCCTAAGAAATTCAAACCTCCACTACAGTTTACTTTCATCTTTTAATGCAAATAACTATTGAGTAGAGTAGCAGTTCAAAAATTTCCCTACTCTAGTATACTGTATAAATTCATAAGCTTAATGTTTGCTTTGGAAATGATTTTTTTTCTTGCATTTTGATTACCTGCTGGTCATTTCAGCTGGATGGTGTGGATTTTTACAGTTTATGGGCTTTTAGTTTACTGGCTTTTCAATAGAATAATTGTGCCTTTGCCAAGTGTGTAATCATCGTTTCCCTTATATCATCCACATGTGGACAGCAGCCTGCCAACAAGTAAATGAGACTCAGGTTATGTCACGGACGGATGCAGCTGGAGAATCAAGGCACCCATGCCCTCCTCTCGAGTTATGTTTGTTTGCACACAGTCGGGAATAATATTTTCTTGTGAAAGAAGATAGAGTTACTTTTGCTGTTTCCAAATAGCAGAAGTGGACCTCTTGTGCCTGAATTCATGAAATCTGTCCCAGTGAGACCTCGTTCTTGGGTAGGGATGAAAGACAAATTGTCGAGGAAAGTTGAGGTTTATGAGGAATGTTAGTGTAGAAAGGAGATAGGAAACTTGTAAGGGTGATTCTTTTTGAAAAGATTTATTTATTTATTTATTTATTTATTTATTTTTCTATTTGTTTATTTAATTATTTATTTGTGTGTGTGTGTAAATGTGTGCATACACACACACACATGCCATATGTATGTGGTACCTGAGGTGGCCAGAAGAGGGTGTTGGATTTCCTGGAGCTGGAGTTATACGCAGTTATGAGCTGCCTGATGTGGGTGCTCAGAATTGAATTTAGGCTCTCTGAAAGAGCAGCAGGATTTAGCCACTGAACCATATTTCCAGCTCTATAAGCTGGATTTATCACCCAAACTTTCAGGAAAGAGTCTGTTCATTAAGTGATAGAATCAGAAAGAATACAACAGGAAGGCATCTTGAGTTTCTCTCCATACATTACAGCATCAATCTTCAGCCATTTGGCCCCATTTCTCTGACAGACATTGGTTGTAGAGCAGGAATTATGAAGGACTTACCTACCCTGTCTTGGCAGAGCTAGGCTGTCGACTTACCTGCTTCCAAGTTTTGTCCTTTTTGGACAGAAGTCTGTCTACAGTTGAAGCAAGTGGTTTTTCTTGCCAAGAGAATGGCTTACCACCAATTCAATCATCTCCCACTGGAGATTCTTCGATGCTCATCTTCTACTTGGAGTAATATAGGGGGTGCTGTCAGGAGCTGACATGTCTCGATATCAAAAAAATCTTAAGTTAAGAAAACATCTTTGAATGCCATATTCTGCAGATCTCTTGAGGTTTTTGAAGATGCCCTATTGAGTTAACTTGGTCCTTACCACTGCCATAGTATAGTAGTCACTGTGAAAAAACTATCAGATGATGGCTTACAGTACTCTGATTTTTTTGAGAAGAATACTCTCAATCTTACAAGATTGCATTTTCTAATTTCTTATTGCATCCTGTTTTGATTTTTTTCTTAATTTATATCAACCTTTCTTAAGTGGGACAAAGTCTGAGAGACAAATTTGTATGAATACTCTACTCTTTGCTCCATTGACTAGACCCTCTATCACTTGTGACATACTCTATCCTAGCACAGGAAGAGATAAGCCCACATCACCACTTTGTAGCTGAAATAGAGGTCCTGGGTGACAAGGAGGCTTGCTGAATGGACACAGCCAAGGAGTAGCAAGGCAAAAGCAGAAGAACTGCCTTTAGACTCCTGAGAAAACGTTCTTCCCATGCAGCACACCTGAGAGCCTACTATAGAGTACCTAAAGGACAGATTCACTAGTTAACTGGAAAATAAATATCTCCTGCATATGAGGCCAAGTTTATTTAGCAGATAGAATGTTGTAAGCCCTGCAGGTAAAACATCATCTACAAGAGCCCTCCACCCCCCATTTTGGTTGGAAATACTAAGTGATTTAACATATTTATTAAAGAATAATAATTAACTTTAAAAATTGCTGAATTGACTGATCTTATTGGACATATGAGTGAAAGTTCACATGTAGATTTGTATGTATAGAGAACCTGCAGATTCAATACATCAAGAACAAAAAGCTATATTTGCTTTTGTTTGTAAACTTGTTAAAAATGGAAAATGGGTTGATACATAACCCATTTTTGTAGCTCCTTCTATTTTCCTAAATGGGATTATTCTTCTTTGTTGCCTTATTAGTTTAAAATAAAGATGCATATGGTAGAGTGCCTGACCAACTGTGTGACTTGTGAAATGTCCCCTCTAGGCTCAATGCTTCAACACTTGATCCGAGCTGGAGTCAGGCCGTAAGTGGGACCTAGGTGGAGGTAGTGGACCACTGGGGAACTTCCTTGAGTCATCTTAGCCTATCCCTGCTTCCTGTATTCTGTCTCTTGATGACAGGATTTACTTCATTTTCCCCTAGAAGTATGCTGAGGACTGAAGGAAACAAGGGCCCTTCATTTGTAAGGGCTGCTGGGGACCAGAAAAAAAAATTGAGTTCAAATTATGAGAGTTCATCTGGTAAACCCTTGGACATTTGGGTATATAGCTAGTTATGAATGTCACGTTCATGTACTTCAATTTTTTGCCAAAATGACACAAACTAAAATCAAGTGGGAAGAGGGAACTTCTATTGAGAAATTGTTCCCATCGGATTGGCCTGTAGGCATGGCTGTAGAGTGTTTTTCTTGATTAACGATTGATGTGGGATGGCCCAGCCCACAGTGGGCAGTGCAACACCTGGGCAGGTTGTCCTGAGTTGTATAAGAAAGTAGGCTGAACTAGCCATGGGAAACAAACCAATAAGCAGCATTCCTCCATGGCCTCTGCTTTAGTTCCTTTCATCAGATTTTGCTTTTAGTTCCTGGCCTTCTCCATAATGTAACCTGTAATCAAAATAAATCCTTCTCGCCTAGAAGTTGGTTTTGTTCAGTGTTTATCATCATAAAAGAGGTGCAAACTAGGATAGTTAAATCCTTATTTGGGCCAGGAGATCTACTGCCAGGTGAAGGGTAGACCCAACTAGTATCCTTGATAGGAAAACCTGAGTTGAGAATATGACTTTGTAGAACATTTTGTGTGTGTGGTTAGGTATACCAGCTCTCTTGTACTCTCCCAGTGTTAACACTGAAAACCTCATGTTCTGAGAGACTTCTCAGTTGAAGGAAGAACTTGTGCCTGATCTCCTCAGGTCTCAGTCAGCAAGATTCAGACTCAAAGCCCAAGACATAGTAACACAATATTATGCTAACCATTGAGCCGAAATGATCAAATCCTGGGTGTTTCAGAAGCCTGGTTGGAAGACAATAGAAACTGATTTGATTTGGGCTGAAAGCAACTTAGCCAAGCAAATATTAATTTTAAAAGTAGCATGTGCAAAGCAACCTGGATTAGTTGAAATAGTTTTTGAAAAGAGAATGAAGATTTTAATCAGTGGCTTTCAAATTCATGTTAAATAACAATAATAGCAGGAAGATGGCTCAGTGGTTTAGAACACATACAGCTATGCAGAGTGACCTAATTAGATTCCAAGTACCTACACTGGGTGACTTTCCCACCACCTCTAACTCCAGCTTGAGAGCATTCTGTGCCATCTTCTGGCTTCCATGGAAACCCACATGCACATACCCCACACAAACACAAGCATAGATATCCATAATTAAAAATGGATTAAATAAATAAATAGCTGACACTCGTGGTTACTACTAAGCACATGATCAGGTGGAACCTTGCTAGGTCTGGCAACTAGTAACACTTTTAATATTTTCAGCCATCACATGAAACAGATTGCTTTTATTAAGATATTATAATTATTTTTGTTATATTTATCTATTAAAATATAAACATATATAACACAATATTTAATTATTAAGATATTTATTTTACAGATGAGGACATTAATGTTTGTAAATGTTGAGCTGTTAGTCACACAACTTATCAGTCCAGAAAGAAAGTTTAAAGCATAGGCACTCCAAATCCTGTGTTCCTTCCTAGACACTATGTGACGTCACTACCTAGTATAAAGGAACAGGGCTTTAATGTGTTTTCTTATGCCAAAAGAATATATATTTATATATTACAAAGCAGTACGTTATTTAACGATTTGGCTAATTTTTTAAACAATTTTAAAACATATACCAACAGAAGGAAATTACAAAACAGTTGGATTCACTGCCATTAGAAACAAGCCCTAATTTATGCATAAATCTCTTACTATTCTAGATATTGCCTTAGTTAGGGTTAATATTACTGTGATGAACACCATGATCAAAAAAAAAAAACAACTTGGGGAAGATAGGATTAATTTATCTTATACTTCCACATTGCTGTTCATTATTGAAGGAAGACAAGACAGAAACTCAAACAGGGTATAAACCTGGAGGCAGGAGCTGATGCAGAGGTTATAGAGAAGTATTGCTTACATACAAGCTTGCTCACCATGGCTTGCTCAGAAGACCCAGGACCACCTGCCTAGGCGTGGCAACAACCACAATGGGCTGAGACCTCCCACATCAAACACTAGTTAAGAAAATCCTCCACAGGTTTGCCTGCAGTCTGATCTTAACAAAGGCATTTTAAGAATTGAGGTTACCTCCTCAATTTGATACCTTGTGTCAAATTTATATAAAATTAGCCAGCACAGCCATGTTAGTTTAGATGTTTATGTCTATATAGTATCTATCTTTATTTCTATCTTTCTATAACAGTAGGGGTTGATAAATCTTTAAAAAACAGTTATTAGACATTTATCTCTTTAAACAGATTGGGCACTTAAGATGTTGCAACATTTTCATAATATAGATAATCAAATGGAGAAGCATTTGCCAAATATCAGGTAAGAGTACAATCAATCAAAATGAGAAGAAATACAGACACAATGGGCAATAATGTAAGAGGGAGTAACAGTTAAGAGTTACATGCTATATGAAGTATCTATAACCTTTGAGAGCTAACAGTTTGAGAATACTTATTTTGAGCAGAGTACAGTCTTGTAGAACTTTATAAGTCTCCAAGTAATCAACCGAAGCCTTAGGCAGATGATGGGGTGGTGTTAAGCATTGTAGATGTTGATTGGTGCTGCTTGTTGTCTGTTACTTACTTTGTCTCTGATTGGTTAAATAAATGCTGAGGCCTGGAGATTGGGCAAAGATGGAGGTAGGCAGGACTAAGGTATGCAGGCTTCAGAGAGAGAGACAGAGAGCATCTTGGGAGGAAGAAGCCTTGGAAGAGAAGCCAGGGGCAAACAAGCAGGACATGCCATGGGGTAGATTAAAGAAGATCCTTCCCCGTGTCCTGGAACATCAGCATAGCGTGGAGAATAGTAGTCCAAAGAGACATATGCATATGTGGGGTTATATTTGGGTAATAAAATTATGAACTAGCTTAGATAGGCTAGGATTATACAACTCAGGCCGAGGCTTGTTAAAATCCACATGGTGTCTGTGTGTATTCATTTATAGTGGCAGGTTAAGGATTAACACTGCTGAACCAATTAAATACAATATAAATATTAGTAAATAATTTAATTAGCCATTTTTTTTCTACAGGCAGACCATAAACAGTACTGTAACACTAAGATTGAGGCCCAGGAAGTGAATTCTCAAGATATAAATAGGCTGCAAGATTCCTGCAAGGAGGAAGTATACTCATGTGACTAAGTCATGAACAGAAATAATGGGTGTAATACAGAGAAATATATATGAGGGTCAGAATGTTAAAATGGAGCTACTGATAATAAAGAGGTGATTTTGAGTCCCAGTGCATATGAGCCATACTCACTTTTTAAAATATGTATTTTATTATTCTTCATTATATGTATGTCTGTTTATCTGAGTGTGAACCTATGCTTAAGTGTATGCAAGTGCCTGTGAAGGCCGAAGACATTAGATCCTCTCGATATGGAGTTACAGGTGAGTGTGAGCTGCACAGCATGGGTGTGGGGAGCTTAGTTTAGGTCCTCTGGAAGAGCAGTATGTGCCCTTAACTGATGAGTACTCTCTCCAGCTCCTCTAGATCTGTGCTCTTTGCATCCTTCCTACCACAATGCAAGAGGTGATACATCATTGAGTGAGCCTACAAGTTAGGAAAACAGCTCCACAGGGCTCCAGAAATTAGTAACATGGCATATTCTGACAGAGCTTTGGAAAGGGGATAATACCATGATGAAGGAACATGGTGGAAGCAAAAGAAGGGACTGGAAGGGTCCAGAGTCCAGGTGGTCCTATTGAGCTCATACCCCTAGTCAGTTTCCTGCAACTAGACCTCACTTCCCAAAGGTTCCACACTCTGTTAGTAGCATAACATGTTGGAGGCCAAGCCTTCAACACATGGACCATGGGGAGACATTCACGGTCCTAACTGTATGATAGGTGGGGAAGAGATTTAAGAGTACTATCTTCACACCATGGTCACAAATGCAGAGGAAGAGACTCTAGGTCTTGATAAAGGTATGGAATATATGCAGAAGGATTTTTTCCCCCTTTCTTAAACAGATGTACCTTACCCTGTAGGTGCATTTCTCTTTGTGTTATAATATGCCCAAGCACTTCAGATTGTGAAATGCTGCCATTGCTTTTATTAAAAGTCTAGTACATATTAAGCCCTGTTTTCATTAGTCTCCCAATAAACATGTATCCTTCAAAGTTATAGTTTAATATAATGTTATCATGTTTTAAAATTAAAGATTATCTACTACTATGCAAACCATCACAAATGACTGATGTGCCAGAAAGTGGTTTCAATTAGTTTTCATGGATGTTGATCAGATAAGCACTAAGATTTATGGTTGTGTCTGAGGCTTTAATTAGGGAAGTCTTGAAGTGCTTAGAGAAACTAAACCCGGGAGGGTCTAGTTCTGCTTTAGTCTCTTCTACTGACAGTCTGTGTCCTTTTGTTTCTTTATTCTTGTTAAATCAAGAGTAGTTGTTTATACAAATTGCTTCATTTTTCCTAATTAGAAATATGTGTGTTTTTGAGGTGTGGATGTTCTGAAACATGGTCTCATCAACTGTGACTAAACATAGACTGAGTCTTTGAGTTTTCTCTCTCTCTCTCATATTGGTGAATAATGATCATCATTTCTGTTTTTCTCCAAGGAATTTTAAAATATATATTTGGTTTTTTAAAAATTACAAAATACACTTAGAAACAAAACAACTGTACTTGGTAGTACACTCTTAGAATCCTAGCACTTGGGAAACAGGGCCAGGAGAATTGTCACAAGTTCAAGGCTAGTCTTGAATTTATAGCTTGTCTGTATAGCATTAGGTGAGAGAAGGCTATAGTGAGACCTTTCTCAATTGCTGTGTTTATTATTGTCATTGTCAGCATGGCAGGACACCCAACACCATGGAAACATATCTCTGCACATATCTGTGAGAGTACTTAGAGAAAGGTGTAACTGAGTCCCGTGGGAAAATGTACTCTGAATGTGTGCAGGCACACATCATAGTCTGGATGTCCAAACTCAATAGAAACAAGAAATGGAACTGAGCACAGTATTCATTCTCTCTCTCTCTCTCTCTCTCTCTCTCTCTCTCTCTCTCTCTC
>CAJQZJ010000594.1:7829977-7852484 GCA_907164525.1 Lophiomys imhausi
TATGTATGTATGTATGTATGTATGTATGTATGTATGTATGTATGTATTATGTATGTATGTATGTATATATGTATGTATGTGTGTGTACATATTTACCCATGTGAGTGCAGGCACACACATGCCATGTGCACACGTGGAGACCAGAAGACAGTCTCTTCTCTTGTTGGTCCCCATTTTCTACCTTCACTGAAACACACTCTCATTCTCTGCTGCAATCACAGGTTGTCTGGTTTGTACCCTTCCAAGTCACCTGCTTTCTCTGCCTTTTGTGCCACCATAAGAATACTGGGTTTGCAGATAAGCTTTTATGTAGGTTCTGGGAAACTAAACTTAGAACTTCATGCCTGCACAGAGTGTGTTTTACCCACCGAGTCTCTCAAAGTCTTGTAGGTCTCCTTTTTCTCTCTTATGAATGCTCGGACTTGGGGAATAGAGATGTAGTCTGAGTCAAAGCTATTAAACATGTTGGAGTACGTATTTCTAAACATTGCTTGAAGATCTGTGACTTATTTCCTGGATCTATTTAATCTTAGATGATGGTGTTTAAGATATTTTAACAAACTTAGCCATCGGCCTTTTTCTGAATTATACCTTGTTTTCCTTTTTTACATAATATAGAGACTTTCTCCATATAAGAGTAACTTGGTAGGAAAAAAAAAAAGGTATACCTGTTGGTCAAATACAGAAGGTACAGCTGTGCCTTCAAGTTATGAACATTTGCAGAGTGTTAATAAATTGTTAGTGCAAGTAGACTTGCCTCTATTTTTTCACAGTACAAAGGAGATTCTAGTGACTCCACAAATGTCAACATTTTATTTGGTCAGCTCTAATGTCTAATAGAGTTTGGTTGTAGTATTTCACCTTGACAGTAGATGGTGCTTTATGACAATACTAAATTACAGCATAGTATAGTCTTTTGTATTACATTATATGTGCAGTGTTTAAGAACATAGATCTGCATTTACTAGGTTTAAGTAAACATTACCAAAACAACAACAACAAAGCTGGGTGTGGTGCGTGCCTTCAATCTCAGCACTCAGAAAGCAGAGGCAGGTGGATCTCTATGAATTCAAGGCCAGCCTGGTCTACAAAGTCCAGGACAGCCAAGGCTGTTACACAGAGAAACTCTGTTTCAAAAAACCCCAAAACAACAACCCCCCCCAACCCCAAAACATTACATAGATTACATAGTCTGTCCTTATCTCTTAAGTGTCTGTTTAACTGAAGCCTCCGTAGGTATTTGATGGGGAGAGGCTGCCCTTCCTTCCTCTGTACCTTGTGGCACTTGTATTCCTGGTTTTCCCACTATTGAGTTGCATAGGCTCCATATTTCTATCCATCCCTGCTGAGAATTGGTTGTGGCTGCATCTCTGCATGGATAGAAGTCAGACCCCAGAGGACTGATGACTGTCAGTGACTGACTGCTTTCTGCCTTTCCCAGGTTCTCACAAGTGAGTTTTGGCTGACTAAACAGTAGAACAGTTGGAGGAGGGTTTTCAAGATTACATCTACCATGGCATGGCACAGAATAAAGCTAGGTGACAGGCCTTGGATGTGTTAGCCTTTCTCCTTCCAGCTTTTCTCCTTTTTACTCTTCCTGTCATGGCCACTTAGATCAGTCTTTCCTGATCTAAGACACAGACCATTTTCTGTTAATGATGCATTAGCTAGATAGTATGTCATGGGATTTTCAGTATACATGAAGCAGACTTAGGGTGGTGTGGGCCCAATACTAGCAGCTATCCACATGTTTACAATTTTTGCTTTAGCTCTATATAGTTCATTAGTTTTTATCAGTTGGTTTAACTGTCAATTTATGGTTTTTTTTTCAGATTCATGAGGTATTTGATTGTCAAGAATGTATGAAAAAATTTATTTCTGCTAATCAGTTGAAACGTCACATGATCACCCATTCAGGTGAACTGTATACTTCTTTTTTTTAATGTTTATTTATTACTTCAAGTTACATCTCTATCACAGTGCCCTCTTTCCACCCCTCCCAGTCCCACCTACCCCTATCCCTTTCCCTTCTATCCTACTCCTCCTGAGTGGAGTGTCCATACATATCAGCCCCCACCCCAGTTCAGCAGTCATATGAAGGCTAAGAGCTTCCTCATATACTGGGGGCCTACATGCCCAGCACCACTAAGGCAAAGTGTCTCATTAACAGCTAACAAGGGCTATGTTCCTGTTCCTTTTGGTGCATTGGTTGTAGTATAGTTATCCTGTAGTTTATGGCTAAAATCACATTATAAGTGAATAGATGCCATGTGCATCTTTCTGAGTCTGGGTTAGCTCACTCAGGGTGAGCTTCTCTAGTTCCATCCATTTGGCTGCAAATTGCATAATTTCATTGTTACTGATGGCTGAGTAGTATCCCATTGTGTAGATGTACCACAGTTTTTTTTTTTTAAATCCATTCTTCGTTTGAGGGACATCTGGGTTGTTTCCAGTTTCTAGCTATTACAAATAAGGCTGCTATGAACATAGTTGAGGAGATGTTCTTGTGGTTTGGTGAGGAATCATTTGGATGTATACCCAGAAGTGGTATGGCTGGGTCTTGAGGTAGAGCTATTCCAGGTTTTCTAAGATATCGGCAGACTGACAATATACTTCTTGTATATATTGAAATCGTTGCAAAGAATTATTTTTTTCTTCTCAAGAAACTGAAAAGAACTAATCAGAAGCCCTGGCTATAAGTTCTAGCTTAGTCATATGATTTCCAAGTTCTTAATTTCCAGGAGCTGGGTTAGTTTATCAAGCAAAGATTGTTTGATTGTAGGATATGAAATGCCTTCAGAAGTCAACAGTTAATTTGGGACCTTGGTTTCTTTATTCTTTATTCATGACATGGTTCCCTGGCACTTGTGAAAATGACTAAAAATTAAATAAGGTCATTTACAAAATATACTAACATAGTCTTGACATTTAGTAGAGAGTTAACAATTACTGTTTTTATTTTGATTCTAGATAATTTTGAATTCTATCTGTAGTATGCATAGAATAGAGAAATGTACAAATATTTTGAGAAATTTTTCTTAATGTGTAAGTTCATTTAAACAACTTTGAATAATAGGTTTTTCCCCCTTACTTGTAAAGACTCTAAAATGTATTGAAAAGAATTTTTACCTTATGCCATCCTTTTAAAAATTTAGTATGGTTATAGTTTGAGGATATTGAAATAAACATTTTTGAACGTCTCAGTGATTTGGAGGAAGATTAAGTGTTAATGAGTTACAGTAGTGACTGAAAGCTATTGGCTTTCAGAAGTGCTTTGTGTGATGTGCACCATATTGTTTGCTTGGTTGTTAACACTGTATACGTATTCCATAAATGTGGATTTTAAACTTGTCTAGTTGCTTGGTCCCTGCTGAAGACAGGGAGCTCTGTCACTTGAGGCCTGCCTAGTACTTTGTCACTGCATCTGTCACCAACAGGTCTCGCAGTATGCAGCACTTGATTGTTATACAAACTCTTTTATCTTTTCATGTAGAAATAGAATTTGTGCTTTGAATTTAAACTTTCTTATTTCAAAAGTTTAACTTTAAAATATATCTATAGTATAATAAGCATTTCATGTTCATTTGTGAATAATCACAAATCTAACACAGATGAACTACACAGAAGACATTTTTTTCTGACTATGCTTTCATTTGTTTCTGCATAAGACATAATTGCAGGAAAGTCCCTTGGCTTTTGACCTTCATATAGATGTGAGATTGTCTCTGCTCATTCTTCACAGAAAAGCGACCTTATAACTGTGAGATCTGTAACAAGTCATTCAAGAGGCTTGATCAAGTGGGTGCCCACAAAGTGATCCACAGTGAAGATAAACCCTATCAGTGCAAGCTTTGTGGAAAGGGATTTGCTCACAGAAATGTTTACAAGAACCACAAGAAGGTAAAGATTCTCGTTAACATCTGCTTTTTACTGACTTTGCTGATAGTGCTTCAGTTGGTCTCTTAGCCAGATTTGGCACTTCTGTGGCATGCGACAGGAAATGAATTGGTTAGTTAGAGACGATCTTGCTTCTGCTTTGTCAACACTTACCTAGACCACCAATCTGACTTATCTTCTTGTCTCCACTCTAAAAACTGTTCTCTCAAGCAAAGTGTTCTTGTGTGACTGAATTGATTAAGTATTTCTCAGCTACTTATTGGATCCAAAGACCCCAAGGTTGTAGCAGTTGCTGTTTCTACTCTCCCCCTTCTTTCGGTGTTTCAACACTCCATTCACAGCACCTTTTTTCTGTGTTTCTTGTAATGCACTTTGCTAGATCTGTCCTTTCCTCCCAATGTGTTTTACACTTTGTGTTAACTTCCTATAGCCTGAGAACAGTCTACTTACTCCAAAGAAAGGTTTTGGGGGTTAGTTCAAAGGCTTCAGTCTGTGGTCATTGTCTGATATGTTGTGTTTATACTCAAAGTAAAGCAGAGCCTCATGGTGGGGAGTACACTGTGAGAATATAGAAAGTCCCTTCCCTCCTGTGGCCAGGAAGCCAAGGAGTAGGGGAGGGGGCTGAGCTCCAGTGCTTCCTTAGAGGACATTTTTCCCAGTGATGGGACATCTTCCGTGTACCCCTACCCCCTACAGAGGCCACTACCTCCCAATAAGCACTTTCAGTGGGGTACTGTGCCTTCAACATGTGAGCCTTTTGAGTGACAGCTAAGATCTCAACCATATCCAGCACTATCCACCCCTTGAGGAAGCCTAGGCTTCTGTGTGCTCTCTCTCTACTGTATCCATGACTCTGGTCTGTCAGTGCTAACTTAACAAAACCTAGGAAATTTACTTTCTTGAAACATTTTGGTAGTGCATTTACCAGGCCTCTTTATCCCTGCCAAGAATGTTTTTATTTCCTTGACCCCAGGTACCTTACCTTTTATTGTCTTTTCTTCTGTAAATGACAGAAATATATAATTATCCAGCATTATTTCTTCGGTCTTAGTTATTTCCTAAATGTAGAAACCAGATCACAAGTGTTTTCCCTGTCTGTTGTTTCAATATATTTGCAACCATCCATCCTTTTGCTTTTTGTACAGTGCTAAGGATCAAACTCAGGGCCTTGCCCATATTTGGCAAGTATTCTACCGCTGAGCTACATGTCCCTCACCCATGTGCCTTCTTTGACTGTTTCAATGTCCTGATAATTCTCATTCCTCTTGATCACTTTTAAACTTATGTAAGTAGACTTGATACTTAGCACTTCTCACTACACTATTTCCTACCAGGGAAACCACCTAAACATGTAACTTTTATATCATTCTTCTTCTCCACTGTGATATGGATTTCAAAATCTATGCACATTATAATGCATATATGTCTTCTGTTCTCTGGACCATCATCTCAATCTACTCCTCAACCTTATCTTCAGTGCTTTGCATTAAACACACCTAAAATAACTTGACACTTGCTTTCTCCTGTTCTTGTTAAACTGCTTTTTAGAGGGCTGGAGTGATGGCTTAGCAGTTAAGAGCAATGACTGCTCTTCTAGAGGGCTTGAGTTCAGTTTCCAGAACCTACATGGAAGTTCACAACCATCTGTAACTCCAGTTTGAGGGGAATGGATGCCCTCCCCTGGCCTCCTCAGGAACCAGGTACACATCCATAGGCATGCATGCAGGCAAGCTACTTTTACTTAAAATAATAATGCGAAACTCAAAAAGTACTGTGTGTTTTTGTGTGTGTGTGTGTGTGTGTGTGTGTGTGTGTGTGTGTGTGTGTCCACATGTTTGTGTAAAAGTAACCTTTAAATCCCATCCTGAGTGTGCTAACCCAGTCCCGGAAAGATTCACATGGCATTTTATACAGGACAACTATCCTACAATCAACAGACTGAAAGGAACAGGAACATAGATTTTATTACTTGTTAGTGGAACACTTTGCCCTAGTGAAGCTGGCATGTAGACCCCCAGTGCAACAGAAAGCTCTTAGCCCTCATTTGACTGATGAACTGAGGGGGCTGATATGTGGGGATACCCCACACTGGAGGAGTAGGATAGGTGGGAGTAGGGGAAGAGTGTAGGAGGGTGTGACCAGGAGGAGTGGAGGGAGGGGGCTGTGATAGAGATGTAACTTGAAGTAATAAATAAATGTCAAAAATAATAAATAGATGAAGGTAACTTTTATTTGTCAGTTGTAATTATTGTCTCAGATGGAGGGTTATTGGTTCCTATAACAAGGTAGCTTTTTTGTTTTATTATTTATTCTAATTATTTTACTATAAACATTTTTTACTGTATTTAATTCCTTTTCCTTCCTTCAAATCCCCCAATACTATGTGGGAGAGAAGGAAGATTAAAGAGAAAATGGGATGGACAGACTTCTCTTTGAGCTACTAAGTCTAGCAAACCAGGAAACAGCAGTAGGAAGAACCAAGAGCAGTTTGGGGAAGCACCTGAAGCAGGAAGAGCAGCAACCTCTTTCTTCTTTGTAGTACCTCTCTTAGCCTTGGGGCTCTGACTTTTTTTCCCTCTCTCTAGTCCTCAGAGTTCAAGTGCATCAGCTGGGTAAGCCACACTCCTGCTAGCTCACAAGGCAGTTAAAAGTGTACACCTCTTGTATTAACTGAAACAACCTCACACTTGGGATTAAATAAAAACATTCTCATAACTTCTTTTTAAACAAATCTCTTAGCACACTTACCCCTTTTGGTTTTAAAAATGGCATATATATTATATACAATAAAAATACTTATCAGATCTATCAAGAATTTTATATACAATGTCTAGTTCATCTGTATTTACCAATCTTTGAGAAAGCATCTATTATCTTTGCCTAGCTTAATGTCTGTACCTATATCATTTTCTATTCTTATTTACATTTATCAATCTATAACATCTTTTATACATAAAACATTTCTTAAATCCTATATAACTAAGCTTAATTGTAAGATTATAACTATTTAGGCTTTAATCCCATCAGAGACTTTAGAAGGAAATTAAATTATTACTTATGTATGTAAGAAGTGTAGAGTAAACAACTTACAAAACTATAGTAATGGCAGAGGTTGCTGGTCAATGGTTCCTCTATGTTGTTGGGGGTCCATTCTTCATCCTACTAGCCCAGAATATCGGACAAACTTTTCTGTGAAGCAGGAATATTGAAGGACTGGCCTACCTTATCCCTGTAATGTTAAACTTTTCAGACCATCATCTTTTATCAAGTAGATTAGGGTGCTACCAGGAGCAGATATCTCTCTGTCAGAAAAACCTTTTCTTATTAAAACATCTTAAATTCTATTTTTTGTAGATCTCTGAGGTTTTTGAAAACCACCTATCCTGCTGATTATAAGAGACTATAGCAAATTCTACAATTAACTAAATTAATATCTAACAAAGCTATAAGTTTGACTGACCATTAATTTGCATTTCTTAATTATCCTATAGAGCTTTCAATAGTAGCTTTCAAAGGGACTGGAACTAAAAATTGCATTTTTAAATGAGTAACAAAAACATTTTCAATGAATTAAATGCCTTTTTTATCAGGTTTTTTTTTTCACAATATAGTAACTCTCTGTTGCTCTTATCTGAAATGGCTCATACATTTTGCTGTGGGGCCTCGAGGTAGGACCCCAAAGTTTCTTCCTGAGTGCAAAAGATTATGTTGTATGTTCCTCTTGGACATACATTCATTTGTCTAATAATGCTCTCTTCTCACAAAGAATTTACAAATTCCAGGAAATCTCTACTCTCTCCCACCAGAAACCACTTGTGTGCTGTCCTGAACATTCAACGTCATAGAAATTTACGTGAAAACATACATGATGTCAGAAATGTTTGTTTACTAATTTTAAGAGAAACATTTTACAGTTTTTAAAGGGAATTATTTATCCTAATGTTTAGGAGGTGTTGTAGTGACTTCATTATTTATGGGGCTTTGAAGAAACAGCTATCTCTTGTGAAAACATTAAAAATGATATCAATTTTAGTTTCTGTCCAAGAAGAAAAAGAAGTGGCAAATATATCAAAAACTGAACAGGGCTGATTGATAGCACCCTCACATTGCCTCTGCCTGATTTCTTGCATCATGCCCTCACAGTTAACTCAAGAAGTGCTGTAGTCACTGTTGTTCCTTTGGAATTACATGACTGTAAAAAAGTATCTGGCAAGTTTCCTGTTCAGTCTCTGGAACCCTCTTAATCCTTTCTTTGATGAAACTGATCTGCCCACGTTTATGAGTTTTTCACAGTTTGGCTTATGTTATATGCCATATGGGAATTTGGCAGAGGATCTTTGCACTATCCTTCATACTTTTCAGCCATAAATCATATGAAAGTAATAATGATGTCTTAGGGAGGAGAGAAACCATGATGGCTGTGATTCCCAAAGTGGAATACATGCTCAGTCCTTCTGCCCCAACACATGTGTTTCTGCATTGTTAGTGTGGTTTGTGAAAAATGCCTAAAGTATTCAAGAATCATATGAAAACCTGAGTCAACCTGTTGCTCCATAATTATTCCTTAATGGTCAGCTAGGAAACTACAAAATAATGGTATGCCAGGAAAATCATTGAGGATCAGTCTGATCTCTATCATGTAGCAGGTCCAAGCAATCTTTTAAATAAGTATTCCTTTGATTTTTTGCATTTGTCATCTATGCATTTTGTCATATTCATTTGTTTATCTCATTTCAGATGGATTGTGATGCTGTACCATATTATTGTTAACAGTTTCATCATTAGTTCTGTAGTTCAGTCAACACTAGTTTTTTTAATTTTTTCATCTTCTGTATACTCATTTTATCTGATTCAGACTCATTTTAGCTAAATAAGAGCTAAAAGAAATCTGTATCTCTAGAAGATCATAAATCCATTTATAAAAACAGAGCAAAGGAAGTAAATTTAACAAGAAGGAAAAAAAAAAACTCTTAAAACTGTGTTAGGAAGGTGTCAAAGTGGGAATGAAAACCACCCAGTAAATACATCACAGCTGCTTGTCTTGTCTTCTGAGCCAGGTAGATTTTCTTCAGGCCTGCCTACAATAAGTCATGTTCCTTCATTTATATTAAACCACCTCTAGGTCCTGGGATGGTGTGACTGCTGTTTGATGCTCACAGTTTTGAGTGCCAGGCAGATTTTTAAATAATAGTGTCCAAAATGTGCTGATCATCAGCTGGGGATCACTTATCAATGGAAACCCTGTCCTAATAACATTATTGTTATTCTTCTTAAGTGAACAACAGAAAAACAATGTGCAGCTTGCTTTTCAATTAATTATTAACGTATCTGTCACCTGACATATCCATCACCTGACACATTTTTCTGTTTCTATTTGATGTAGTAAGGACATGTAAGATCAATTCTTGTGATCTTATGCATTCTCACTACAGAAACAAAACAACAAAGTCAATATAGGTGAGATGACAGTGTATTAGTTTCCCACCATAACCGTAAGTCAAATTGTCATCATGTGTGATATACACATAATTTTTTATCAAAGAAAATGAAAAGTTAAAAATCTATACTTTCAGCAGTTATAAGTATATATATTGCTCAGTATTAGAGTCAGCTTACTGTGTATTTCCAGAATGTACTTACTGTTGTGGGCACCGTGTGTCTCTTTACCAGCGTTACCCCATTTTCCTCCCTCAATTGCCTTTCCTTCCAGCTGCACTGCTGTCAACCACCATGTACTCTCTGCTTTATGACTTTGACATTTTTAGATTCTACACAGTAATTTTCTTTCCACGGCTTATTTCATTGATTTCATTTAGCATAATGTCTTAATCTTTCTGAACTTTTCCTTACTCGCATGAATATTTGGATCACAGCACACTGGGAAGTCAGTGATACAGTTTTATTCTTGGACCTTAATTGAGAAACTCCTTCTCATCTTTGCTCACTCGTGTGACTGAGTGTACATTATAACCTTTCCACAGCCACAAGAGAGAAGTACTGGAAAAAAAAAAAAAAGAGAACCTTAGCTTGGCTATTTAATGCTATGATCTTCTGGAGGACTATCTCCACTATTGCCTACTCTTTTCTACATGGAGTGAGCTACCTGTTACTCACCTGTAATTATCAACATAGCCCTAGTTTCAGGGTACTTTCCTGAGGAGGAAGAAGGGGTAGCCTTTTAAATAACCAAGTAGTAGATCTGGCTGCTTAAATTTAGCCCCTAGTCCCTGTAAGCATCTAGATAATACATATTGAAGCAGCTTCAGGTTTATCATGAAACTCGTGGGATCAGCAAGCCCTTATGGAGGGCTTGATTCTGTATAATGCACTCCTTTCCTTTCTTCTTTATTTCTCTACATTCATTTTATCTTTAATTAGTTTTGATATTTTACTATTTTCTTTTGTTCTTTATGAATTTCCAATAATGTAGTTTGATCATTCATTCCTTACCCAGACCCTCCTGATCACACTCTGACTCTTCCATACTCTTGGATGTGTTCCCTTCTACTGGTGTGCACTTGACTTACCAGGGGTTATACCTTTAAAGAAAACCAATTCTCACTCTCCCACCAGCTGTCAACTCCAGTAATTCCTTAGCTAAGGGTAGGACTTCATGCTCACCTCCCCTCTCCATGCTGGGATTTTGTCTGGCTTGAACTTAAGCAGGTCTTTTACAAGCTGTCATAACTGTGAGTTCAAATGTGCCACTGCCCTGTTGTATCTTGAAAACACTGTTTCTTTGTAGCCATCCACTGTCTCTGGCTCTTATAGTCTTTGGACCATTTCCTCAATGGTCCCTGAGCTTTGGAAGTAGAAAGTATGATATAAATTTAATTAATTTTCTTGTACTGTATATGTCCCAAAGGTAAAATATCATCAGCAGTAAGTATTATTATTATTATGGGGCAATATAGCCTATTGAAAGTCACACTTATAAATTTTATCTGTGAATCGAGTTGATGAAATTTTATTCTGTTACTGTGAAATTAATATTTGATCTATGTGGCTGGAATTATACAAATTTGGTATTTTACTTTATATTATTCTACCCTCCTGAGGCATTTTTGAGAATTTTAATGGATATTATAGATAGTGCAACACATGTCTTATGTCTTTTCTATTTCTCTAACAAGGATTGGACTTGTTCCATAAAAAAATAAATGTCTAAAAAATAATTCATGCTGTTTATTCAGGGCGACTTCATCTATTACCTTAGCAGATGTTGGTGACATCAGTGCTTTGGCAGCTGGAGAAAGCATATTATGTAGCTCAAAGATCAATTATTAAATCACTGAAAAATTTAATGATATAATACCTTTTAAGTAGCTTAATTTCATCTGATACTGGCAAAACATATCATGAACACAAATTCTCTATCTACAACATGTGAATACTGTACACACTCATTTCTTACAGGACTTGGGTCTTCATGTCAATTAAACATATGGATTCACTGCTAGTGTTTATAACAACCCAGATGGCATATTGGGATCTTATTTACCTAGCTGGCTATGTCCTACTAGCTTATTACTTAAAATATGCTAGTCAAGGCCAATCTACGATTACAACAAACATGTATTATTGTTGTTATTTCTGTTATTGCCCAAGATATTGAAAAAATGATTGATGGTGGAATATAGTAATTTTGGAAGGCTAAAGAAATTACCTGCTCAAATTTGAAAGCTCTAAAACAAAGTAGTTTTTGTAGTATGGTAAAAGAAGTGTCTATTCATTGTATAAAGTTCAAATACCAAAGAAGGAGGCAAGAAAGCAAGCATGCTGTCAAATTCTCCTACTTTTTGATGAAAAGTCTCCTCAGCAGATTTATTTTTAGACCATCTTCTCAGACTCCATTGTGTGTGAGTAAATGTATATGTCTAAATGGTATTCTGTATGCAGTGTGACACTCTAAAAGTTATGCATGATTTTCCTCATTAAATGAAACTGAACAACTAAATGTAAGGACTATTATAATCTCTAGTATACTTTAACCTATTTATATCTTTTTATAACCATTCAAGAGGTTTTTGTTTTCTTTTAATTTTGTTTTCCTTAACCCTTTCAGATGTATTTTGTAAAGGAAATTTTTCAGTTGAGGGGTATACACATTTACCATCTGAGGATATTTTACCACAATGCCACCCAGAAAGTTTACCTTCCTAGTCATAGTATGTGAGCTTGTCTTGCTCTTCCTTGTCTGGTAAACTCTGAATAATATATATTTTCTTCACGAGTGACCACCTCTGGGACAAGAGATACTATTTTTAATTTGTCATTCTTTGAATTTATCATTAACTATATATTAATGACATATGTACCAATGATACCTTGTAATATTCATTCTATACACTGTAATTCAGGTGTGAAATATGTTACTGCTTAGGGGTGTCTTTAAAAGTCACTTAAACGTCATGTGTTTCACACAAAGTTGTTCTCACTCGGCTTCTCATATTACTGATCTGCTGGCCATACTCGCTTCCTTCCTAACTCATGCTTCATATCCAAGTCCATGCACGTGACTTGTTTTCTCCTATAAGACACCAACTGTCCTGTTATTTCCCTTCTCCTCCAAGGATACATATGCAGACTTATCACCTCTTTCCTGGTTTATTTCTACAGGTTCTCAGATCTGCACAGTCTTAGACATGTTACTCAATTGCCAACAACCCTTTAGAGACCTTCCATCTCTCCAAATAATTGACAACATTTTTTTGGCTTCATAATTAGTCTCTTCTCCTTTTCTTTTCCCATGCCTGTGTCTTCATCTTCCCATTTCTCTGCCTCATTCATACCTGTCTGTCCACATGGACTGAAGCATAGTTTTTTCATCCTGGTTAGCTGTGATCACTGCCAACTTTAAACAGCTGTGACCTCGTGATCAGCCATACATGACCCTGATGAGACTCATCTATCTATTCACGTTCTCTCAGTGGAGGCCTTCAGTAGGTTCTATGAGTCCTGAAATTTCAGTCACTTCTGAGTAATAGACAAACAGCTTACTAGGTAGGATCTGTTGTTGGTGTAGTTTCCCCAAGTCATCTAGAGTATTCTGGGTAGTGTATGCCTGACTTACCTGTGCTTCTGCATGCAACCCCAATAATCTCACCAAGTCACCAAGCAGCACTTGGATCGAAACCTTTCTTTGTTCTGTTATTACTTTCCATCTGGGAAGCCTAGACATTTCTTTATATATCCTTAGGAAAAGTAAAAGAATCTGTTTTTCCCCCCTGATCCCTGTGTTTGTCACCCAGGTACCCATTCTTTGTTCCCTCCGAATGACAGGCTTCTTTCAGATGTCACTTCAGCCAGACTTCTCGAGCACCTATTTAAAATCTGTTCTTTGAAATACTATCTACGCTCCTCTTCATTTTCCTCCATGGCTCATGTCACTTCCTAATGTAGTATGTGGGTTTATCATATGCACAGGATAAAAGCCCTGTGGAGCAGCAACTTTCTTCTCCCTGAGTCCTCATAATCTGAAGTAGGATGAACCCATAAAAGCAAAATGCACACTATAGATCTGATACAAAACACCCTGCAAATTAAATAGAAGGAGGTATCTTCTACCATTTTTCTTTTGGAGTTTTTCATTTTTTAAAAATTAATGTTCCATCAAACCTTATGTTAGCAATACTAAACTGTTATTAGATGCCACAATCATTTTATTTGGTGACTAGAAAACATTTATTCCTTTGCAGTTTTAAGTTTACTTTTGAATCTAAATTTCTAGTTTTCCATCATACTTACAAAACCTTTTTCCACTCAAATATTATTTTAAAATTACTCACATTTTCTTCTATGACATTTAAGGTGTTATTCTTCACTTTAAAAAAATAGCTGAAGCCAGATGTGGTGGTGCCTCTGCAATCTCAGCATTTGCGAGGCAAAGGCCAAGCCCAAGGCCAGCCTGAGCTGCATGTCAAGACTGTCTCAGAAAAGCAAGATGTAGATAAATAAATACTAAATCCATATGGCTTCTCTCCTACTGTAGGAGGTGATGGGCCTAACCTTAGTTTCATCAAAACCCTTTAGTTCTGAAATACTGTTGAAATTCTGAAAAATTTTCTGAAAGAAAATATTTGTGATATAAAATAGGAATTTAACATTGCTACTGTAAGGTTTGACAGTATATTAATTTTTTTAAAATGGATAATCAAAAAGAAAATTTGTAGAATACACCTGTCCTTTAATTTGAGCATTGCATCCTTCTCTTAGCCAGTTTGGAATGCCATGTTCATAATTTCATATGATGGAAGAAATGCTCTCCTACTCTGTTTTTATTCATCTACAATTTCTGTGGCCAAATAACACATTTAAAGATCTTAAAGTTATCCTGACTTAGTATTTGTTTCCTCCCCTTTTATATTTCCTGACAGTGGAGACAGTCATGACAATGCTATGTCACATCACTGTTCTCCATGAAGCTCCTTGGTCTCGAATACTGAAATGTTCCTCACCTTGTGAAATCCTATGTCAATATGAGCAAATAAAGTAACCTCTTTCAATTGCCCCTGCATTTTGTACTAATATCATAGAACCCATCAGATCTATAGCTTATTTTGTTTTGAATATGTATTCGAGAGCCTTATTAAATTTTGCCGTCTAGAGCTGGAGAGTTGGCTCAGCAGTTCAGAGAACTTGCTATTACTGCAAAGAAGACCGAGGTTCAGTTTTCAGCACCACGTGGCAGTACATAACCATCTGTAACTCCAGTTCCTGGAGACCTGATGCCCTATTCTGGTCTCTTCAGGAACCAGGGTACACAGGTATTACACATACAGGCAAAGCACACATACACATAAAATGTAAAAATATTAAAAGTAATTAAATTTCACAATCCACAGTTTAGAATAAGAGTTTATTCACAGTTTTTGCCAAATTGGCTTCAATTTCTGTGTGACCATTTCAATGTATGTTTGTCATGTACCAAATACTTTATCAAAACCCACATCTTTGACAAGTCTTCAGGTTTTTATCTTCAAATGGTGACAATAGTAGCATTTTAATCAGGAACTTGGCTCCAGAGAACTCACTGATCCCTGTGTTTAGCGTGACATTTGATATAAATCAACTGTTTAGTGAATGGTACCTCAGGTTAGCCATATGAGTTTATACTGTGCTGGAACTTAAATGCAGAGCAGCCCTGAGAATTCAGATCACTTTAAATGCCTTAGTGAAGTTTAGGGAAAAGGTAGAGACCATGTCCCTTTGAAGTGTTTCCTTTGTCTACAAAGTAGATCTGGCAATGTCTCCATGTGTGTTTAGATTACCAACTTGAGATAGTAATAACAATTTCCTTTGTTACTTATCAAATTGCTAATGAATTTGAGAGTTTGACAGAGCAAGTATTTTCTTCCTGTAAATACATGTGGTTATGCCTCTTCTCCTCAGCAGCAGAGAACTACGATAAGAAACAATATGACGTCTGCTTTCTGTAATGAGGAAGTCATTCTCCTTTTCCTAACTCAGTGTCTTCCTTCTGCAGACTCACTCTGAGGAGAGGCCGTTCCAATGTGATGAATGTAAAGCCTTGTTCCGCACCCCATTTTCTCTTCAAAGACATCTGTTAATCCACAACAGTAAGTCACAATCCAGCCAGCTCAGGACAGAATGAGTTACTTCCAAAAGGGTCTAAAAACCCTTTTCAGAATAGACATACCAGAAGTACATGGTGAATTGTTAGTTAATCTGTTTAAAACATAAAGATGACAGATTACCTTGTTTTACTACAGTACCATTAATCATTTTATGGGATACTTTATTTTATATCTTCTCTTCCCAGTATTTATAATTTGTATATAAAAAGATACCCTACATTCAGTATATTTTGAAAATTGCTTTTAATCATAGATTTTCATTCACTTTTAACTCTGATGATTAAGGGAAAATGTCTACTTCTGTAAAACAGAAAGCTATCTCACAGGTCAGGGTTTTATTAGCTTACAGACTTAAAGGTGGAGTGGGCCAGAGTGCACATCTAATCCAACACCTTTTAAAAGAGAAATGAGAAAACTAAATATGACAGGAGCACAGCTGTTCAAGTAGTGGATCCTAGACATTGCATCCTGGTGTCTGATAGACAGGCACTTTTCCTATTTCATGTAAGGTTTCTGATTATGATCTTATTTGGGGAGGTAAATTTTGTTATTATGTTTCAAATAGACATGTATCTTTTAAGAAATTATATGTGTAAAGCTACTACTGCTGCTTAAATATTAAATTGCAAACACTGACAATTACTTGTACAGAGTGGTAGCTTAGAAGAAAGTTTCTCTGCTCAAGCTAAGAGTCTAATATGAAACATATTAGTGATCTAAGGTTTTGTACGTGTTGGTGATGCTCATGAGGAAGAAAGCTGCTATCTGCTGTATTTCCAGTCCTGGTGGGTCACTGTGCAGCTCTGCAGAATGCTCACCCTAGCTTTCTACTTCCTCATAAAGAACAACTTTTTAATTAAAGAATGCAATTTGGTATACCACCATGGGAATTATTATATTAGATAGCTTAAGAGATGGATGAAAGTAGGCATTTTTTTCATTGTAGCAAGAGGCATTTATCATTATATTTACTATACTTAATTTATTTTGCTATATTTAATAACTTTGCCCCCTTTCCACCCCTTGTTCCTCCAACCCCCAACATATGTGGGAGAGAAAGAGGGTTAAAGGGACAAGCGACATAGGTCTCTCTGAGCTATGTCCTGCTGATTAGGGTTGTTGAGTTCTTTGGGGGTAATACCAGTCTCACTAGAAGTCCAGCAAACTAGGAGACCAAAAAAACAGGAGACAACAGCAGGAAGAACAAGCAGCAGTTTGGGAAAACACCAGCAGCCAGGAGAGAAGCAATCTCTTTCTTCTTTGTAGCCCTTTCTCTTCTTTGTAGCTCCATTCTTCTAATTCTTTGTAGAGCCCTTTCTTTCTTATTTGTAGTGTCCTTTTTTTCCCCTCTTCTTTGTCCAGCCTTTTTTCTCCTACTTCTTTGTAGAGCCTCCTTCTACTCGGGGCTCTGGCTTTTTAAAAATGTTTATTTATTACTTCAAGTTACATCATCACAGTGCCCTCTTTCCACCCCTCCCGGTTCTACCCTCCCACTCCTCCAGAGTGGAGTGTCCCTACATTATCGGCCCTCCTCATTTCAGCTGTCATATCAGGGCTAAGAGCTTCATCTTGCACCAGGGGCCAAAATGGAAACACCAGAGGGCTAGTATCCAAAATTTATAAAG
Source organism: Lophiomys imhausi (assembly GCA_907164525.1). NCBI lineage: Eukaryota > Metazoa > Chordata > Mammalia > Rodentia > Muridae > Lophiomys > Lophiomys imhausi. Next base: position 7,847,097 of record CAJQZJ010000594.1, read on the forward strand.
AAATTTATAAAGCACTCAAGAAATTAAACACCAAGAAGCCAAATAATCTAGTCCATAAAAAAGGGGCGAAACAGAGCTAAACTGAGAATTCACAAAGGAGGAATTTCTTTTTTTTTTCGAGACAGGGTTTCTCTGTTTAACAGCTCTGGCTGTCCTGGACTCGCTTTGTAGACCAGGCTGGCCTCAAACTCGCAAAGATTCGCCTGCCTCTGCCTCCCAAGTGCTGGGATTAAAGGCGTGCGCCACCACCGCCCGGCTAAGGAGGAATTTCTAATGGCCATGAGACCCTTGAAATCCTCAACATCCTTAATCATCAGAGAAATGCAACTCAAGACAACTCTGAGATTCCATCTCACACCTGTCAGAATGTCTAAGATCAAAAACTCAAATAACACCACATGTTGGCAAGGCTGTAGAGAAAGGGGAATACTCCTCCATTGCTGGTGGGAGTGCAAACTTGTGCAACCACTATGGAAATCAGTCTGGCGATATCTTAGAAAACTTGGAATAGCCCTGTTTCAAGACCCAGGCATACCACTTCTGGGTATCCACCCAAATGATTCCTCACCAAACCACAAAGATATATCCTCATCTGTGTTCTTAGCAACCTTTTTTGGAATAGCTAGAAATTGGAAACAACCCAGATGTCCCTCAACCGATGAATGGATAAAAAAAAAAACTGTGGTACATCTACACAGTGGAATACTACTCAGCCATCAGAAACAATGAAATCATATAATTTTCAGCCAAATGGATGGAACTAGAAAAGCTGAATGATCTAACCCAGACTCAGAAAGATACACATAGCCTCTCTTCACTTATAATCGGATTTTAGCCATATAGACAGGATAACTGTCCTATAACCAACACACCAAAAGGAACAGGAACACAAAGTTTGTTACCTGTTAGTAGAATAGGCATTTATATAAGAGAACTTCATTCATCCTTTTAAGAATTATGTAAGTGAACTTGGCTTTATGCTCAGGAAATTTTTCTTAGAAAAAAAGTAAAATTTTATTTCACACAACAGCAAGGAGTTTGTAACATCAGACATCTGATGCTTTCAATGTCACCTTCTTGGTTCTCAGAAGCTTTGCTTTAGAGGAAGGACTGAAGTGGCTTGTGAGGCTGTGCTGTGTGCTCCGCAGCTAAAATGATGATGAGCAACACTAGAAGAGGCTTTCTGAAGCTACAGTGTGGTTTCTGGCCAGAATTTAGGAGCTAAATAAGCAATGTAAGGTGCAGACAGGCATCAGTGAGTTAAAGTGGTAGGAAAACCGGACTGGCTAAAGCACAGAGAACAAAGTCTCAGGTCTTGTTTCACACAGTGTTAGCATTACAGCTAGATTAATTTCAAGACACGAAGGCTGTTATTAAAAACACAGATCTTTCCCATGGACTAAAATGCCAAAAACTGTCTGCTTATTTTAGAAACCACTATTCTTTTCTTGTACACTGAAAACCAAAAGGCAGGTGTGTGGCTAGCTTCTAGGTGTTCAGGCTGGGAAAAATTCTGATGAAATTGAAACAGAGAATCTGATAGAAGTTGCACATCAGAATTAGGACATTCTGATATTTTAAGACAAATCTGAAATCCTGTGTGTGTGTGTGTGTGTGTGTGTGTGTGTGTGTGTGTGTGTGTGTCTTGACTGTGGACTTGTATTCTAGGTGAGAGGACTTTCAAGTGTCATCATTGTGACGCCACATTTAAAAGGAAGGACACATTGAATGTTCATGTCCAGGTGGTCCATGAGAGACACAAGAAGTACCGCTGTGAGCTGTGCAATAAGGCCTTCGTTACACCGTCAGTGCTCAGGAGTCACAAGAAGGCAAGTGGGGGCTTCATCAAGACGCAGTGCATTGTAAGGGCACAGATTTGGGACATGTGTACTGACTGTCATGTGACTGTTTTATATTAATTTATGACATACTCACTGATGACAAATACATAATTATACTAACTATCCAAGAAATATCTGTTTTCTCCATTTTTCAGAATAGACATTTTTCTATGAAATGATACCTTGAAGTTATATGTATATTTTATGTAGCCCTTACCTTTACTGATAGGTAGGCTTGGGAAATACTCAGTAAGACTCTGTCGACTTTTAGCCATTTTCACTTAATACAGATGGCTTCTTGTGAAAATATGAATAGCACCTCAGGTTGGTTGTTTTTATATAACTAATTCAAGTGTTTATAGGAAGTTCAGGGCATAGGGAATTCCCTGCTATAAAACTGGAGACTGACAGACACTGATTCAGTTCACATGAAATAGTTTTATTTTGTGATTTGGAGATTATTTTTGTATTATGCTAATTAGATCAATATATGAAGCAAATTAGATCAATATATCAAACAAAAAAGGGAGTTTACTTTTGTATTTCATAAATAAATATACACCCTTATAATCAATGCATTTTAAATCTCTTTAAAATAGCAAAGCTATTTTATGACAAACAGTTAAAGAGTCCAAGGTTGGTGTAAGAGCAATTGCCAGGTAAAACCTGTTTACCTCCTTGTGGACTGCAAACAGGAAGAGAAAATATAGGAAGAGCCAGGGCAAGATATATTCCTACAGACACACCCCTAATGATACTCTTCAGCGAGACTCCACCTCCTACCTTTCCGCACCTACTAATAAATCCATCAGATTTGAATCTGTCCCTGGATCGTGTCAAAGTCTTCATGATCTCATAGTTTGGAAATGCCATTACACACATCCATTGAGGTCTTTATCACTAATCCACTAGGCAACTCTTTAAAAAAATTTTTTTATTCACTCATATATTGCATCCCAATCACCTTTCCGCCTTCCTCCTCTCCTTCTAGTCCCTCCCCTCCCTCCATCTCTTCCCTCTCCATCCACTCCTCCTCCATTTTCCTTCAGAAAAGGACAGGCCTCCCAAAGATATCAACCAAGCATGGCATATCAAGTTGCAATAAAACTAGGCACTTCCCCTCATATTAAGACTGGACTAGGCAACCCAGTAGGAGTCCCAGAGGCAGGCAAGTGTCAGAAACAGCCCTCTGTTAGCTTCCTCTGCTAGCATTCCCTCAAAGACACCAAGCTACACAACTGCAACATATGCAGGAGGCCTGGATCATACTCATGCAGTCTCCCTGATTGTCAGTTCAGTCTCTCTGAGCCCTTGTGAGTCAAGGTTTGTTGATTCTGGGGATTTTATTATGCTTTCCTGACCCTTCTAGCTCCTACAGTACTTCCTCCCCTTCTTTGGCAGGATTCATGGAGTCTCTAGGCAACTCTTAAAACAACTAACTTGATGGCCATAATAAACTATTATCAGACACTACCTGTTTTTACTAATTTTCAGGCTACTATTGGAACATATACTCAAACCAGTGTTATAAAGAACACACAGATGCCTGAAGAAACTGCTTCCTCCTGATCCCTGCAGCAGTCTTAGGCCCCCGACTTTTTCCTTTGTTCTAAGTTGGAAAATTCCTGATACTTCACAGATTACTCTTACTCCTCATTCACTGAAATGATGGTTTGTTTTTTGTTTTTTTTTTTTTTTGGTAGAAAAATTCGTCTCCTGCTGAGTCTCTGAGACCTTAACATACCCTATCTACTCCTCCTTCTAGAGCTGCCAGCAGTTTTTTTTTGTCTTTTGTTTTTGTTTGTTTGCTTGATTGTTCTTTACAATTTTCATTAGTTTGTTTATTTATGTATTTGGTGGTGATTGAACCCAGAGCCTCCTGCATGACAGGCAAGCATTCTAGCACTGGGTTATATTCCCAGCCCTAGTCATTGACTTCCTTAAACTGTGTTTTTCTGGTGCTCATTCACTTTTTCTGGTATGATTATTTCATACCTATATAATAAGTACGTGGAGAACAGAAATTCTCTTTCCAATTGACTGCTCAATTAACACCTGATGATTTTCAAGGTCGAAGTTGATGTATATGCTTTCTGTTTTGTAGTAAAATTTGTCCAGAAAAGTGTAGCACAGGTAACAGATGACTTTCTTGAGATTAATTCTGCCCTTCAGAGTGAAATATGCACAAAGAACTTGGAAAATGATTCAAAGGAAATGTCTGTTGGCAACATTCACGGGCAACTCTGGCCCCATTTTGATTATATGGTTTTGCTCCATGCACTGGCTTTATATAACTTAATCACATTTAGTAAGACAAGGAGTCCATAAAGGCTTAAGCAGTAAACTGCAGAATTATTTTCAAATTAACACTAATGCATGCTTCTAAGGGATCTCTGAACCCATGGGATTATTCATGATAAATTGTTTAAAGTCGAACTGTGACATTAAATCATTTTAATGAAACATAATCCTGGAAAATACAGATTTACTATGGTCAGAGGTACTTAATCATCTTCACCAAAGTCTTTGTATTTATCATCAACCATTTTTATTTCTACTTAGACACACACAGGAGAAAAGGAGAAAGTCTGCCCATATTGTGGCCAGAAATTTGCCAGCAGTGGGACCCTGAGAGTTCACATCCGGAGTCACACAGGTATGGAGAGTGACCTGGGATTGAAACACTGGAGCCAGCATGAGGATAGAGACCACTACTGTGCCTAGAGTTCCCAAACCTACTTACCCTTTTTAGGAGGTTCGTCAAAATCTATCTAAGCTCCTGGAGACTTGCAGAGACCGATACACACTAACAAAAAAACAAAAACAAAAAAAATCCAAAAACAAAATAGACCATATATAGACACCCCCTATACATATATAAAAGATAGGCAACTTTGTCTTCATATTAGATCCCTTAGCAGTTGGTGGGGGCGGGGGGGGGTGCTGAGTCTGTCATGGACTCTATTGCCTGTTAGTGGATCACATTACTCTATATGAGCTGTCATGTCGGGCCCCAGTGCAAGAAGCTCTTAGCCCTCATGTGACTAAGGAACTGAGGGGGATTAGTATGTGTGGGACCTCCCAACCCAAGCAGAAGGAGAAGAGGGAGAGGGGGAACAGGGTGCGTCTGGGAGGGGAGGGGGGCTTTGATGGAGATGTAAGTTGAATTAGTAAATTTTGTTTAAAAAAACAAAAATAGTTCTTTTTTTGCATGAAATACTAATATTTATAATTGATACATATGATTATTAGGGTGACAATGATATTCCCTAGCCCACAATTTATAAATGAACACACAGAGACCTTGTTAAAATTATAATATAATATAGCCTTATAGCATTAGAACTGGGCATATCTTTATTTTCCTTTATTTTTTATTTCTTCAAGTTACATCTCAATCGCAGTCCCCTCCCTATTCCCCCCTCCCACACTCAACCCTCATCCTCTTCCCTTTTTTTTTTCTTTTAAGTTTAAGGTATATCTTATTTCCCCCTACAGTTTCCCCTTTCAGTCAAACAAATGGCTCTTTCTCTTATAATAATAAATA
>CAJQZJ010000594.1:7852884-7910916 GCA_907164525.1 Lophiomys imhausi
TGTAGGAAGAATGAGCAGTAGAGAAGCATAAATTACTCACATGATACATTGCTCTAAGTGTTTGAAGTACTATCTTTTTGAAACTCAAGAATTTTGTGATAAAATGTCAAATATGTCATGTTTGTCCTGTTGTTTAATAATATTGCATATTACTAGACATACATGAATGTACTTTACCATATATCTGAGTCTGGGTCACGTTGAGACATGGTGAGACTGTATATATGTTTTTATACATAGACAGATTTTTATGCATACACAGGGAAAGAAAAAAGAGTAGAATAAGTGTGTGGGTCCACAAATAATTGTGTAACTGCTTGTTTGTGTGGGCATTTTCTTATTACCACATTTTTCTGTTTAAACTCAGACTGGTTTCAGCATGCCATTTTCTAACCCTGCTTTGTATCATTTGAATGGTAAGTCTGTTCAGTGATAACCTCCTGCACAGTGGCTGGAGCAGTGTTGCAGAGCTCAGGATGTCTGGCTGATGGCTGGTGGCTGTAGCAATCTTGACATGGGTTTCGCTTCCATGTGTGAATAAATAGGATTTTATCCCATCTTCAAAAGCTGAGCATCCACTTACACTCACGAGCTAACACAAAGCTCACTGAGGAAGTGGCTCCCTGGGTAATTTGTGCTCTGTTGGAAGAGCAGCAGAGCTCCTACTGTTTAAGGTTTTGCAAAATTATCTTTTTCTCTGCCTTTACTTTTATTTTCCTCTGAAATCATATGATTTCATTGATCCCTTTTTAATGCTGTTTTGCAATTTCTGGTTGCCCTCTAGTATGCCAGCTGTAAAGAATTCCATGTTGTTTATGGGATGGTCAGTGATACAGCAACATCCTGGGTGAGATGGTGCCGGATCACGGTGGGTACTGACACAGTCTGAGGGCAAGGTGCTTGACTGAGTGGTGCACACACTGCTGTCTCAACACCTCACACTGGACAGTTCTGGAGGGCCCCAGTGAGTGCTTGTTTCTCTCCACAGATGTTGACCACATTAGCAATTTAAGCAAAGTATTTTATTAGAAAATGTAAAACTTTATTTTGTTGAAAATGACATAGGAAGGTCATTCCAGGTTAACATGTTTTTATAGAAAATAACTGTGCTTTCCAACCACAAGCCATTGGTGAGAATGAGGACATTTTTTACTTTACTGTCTGCTTTCTGAGGAGACAGCTAGATTTTCCTGTCTGTTTCTTCATTTAACCTGCAATATGTAGTTGGAGTTGCAGAATGTGCAGCAATCCTACAGAGTAGTTTTTAACAGTATTTTAATAGTCTTGATCAAATAATTTGGAGCATTATTTGCTACTAGATTGGAAATCAAGAAGCAGACTTTTAGGAAAGGATTTTAAAACTATTTCAGAGATCCTCTTCTGTTCTATCACTTTAAAATCCATCAGTATGGGCCATATTTGGAATGAACCTTTCACCCATGAAGTATTCTCTAACAGGATGCACAGGTCATTCAGGAAGCATCTTTTAGAGTCCTGCAGATCTCCACATTTGTTTCTGCATCGTGGAGTGCACAGCGTGCCCATCCAGAGCTCCCTTTGCTAGTTTGTTTCACTTCTGATATTTTGTAAGAAATACTACTACAGTGTCATCCCTACCTCCTTTCTTTCCTCATGTATTAAAAATATTCTCCAACAGCCATTTTTAATGCCCACTCATTGTCATCAGTCTTTTTGCTTTATATAAGAAGAATGTTTTATGACAAAAGCTTCAAGTTCGGCTTTCTGGCCTACCACATAGTGGCTTTCTGAGACCACTATCACATGCAATGCTAGAGCTTACCAATCAATTCCCATATTAAAAAGATCATATTCAACAGTTAAGTTTAAAACAATCAATCATTTTGCATCTCATGAACGATAATCTCAAGTGAAGCCACCACTTATTTCTGTGTCTGGGCAAATGTTGTGGCTAGTGTAGAGTTTGAGGCCAGTGCTCTGATCTCTACCATTAAACTTGCACATTTTCCACGGTAACTTTGCACCATTCATGTGCATGTCAACATGGTCTAAAGGAAGACTCTAGATTAATTTTTTTAATAAATAAATTTGTTTATTTGTTGCTTCAGATTACATCTCCATCATATTGTCCTCTTTCCCCCCTCCTAGTCCCACCCTCCCACCCTCTACTCCCTAACCCTTCCATCCCACTCCTCTGGAGTGGAATGTCCCTACATAACAGTCCCTCGCCCCAGTTCAGCAGTCATATGAGGGCCAAGAGCCTCCTCATTCACTGGGGGCCTACAAGGCAGTACCACCAGTGAAAAGTGTCTCATTGCCAGGGAGAGAAAACTAAAAAACAAGCAAAAAAACAAATAATAAAAAAGTCTATGTCCATGTTCCCTTTGGTGTGTTGCTTGTAGTATAGATATCCTATACTATATAGTTAAAATCCTACTATAAGAGAATAGATGCCATGTGCATCCTTCTGAGTCTGTGTTAGCTCACTCAGGATGAGCTTCTCTAGTTTGATCCATTTGGCTGAAAATTGCATAATTTTATTGTTTCTGATAGCTGAGTAATATTCCATTGTGTAGATGACCACAGTTTTTTAATCCATTCTTTGGTTGAGGGACATCGGGGTTGTTTTCAGTTTCTAGCTATTACAAATAAGGCTGCTATGAACATAGATGAGGAAACTTCCTTATGATTCCATGAGGAGTCATTTGGATGTATACCCAGAAGTGGTATGGCTGGGTCCTGAGGCAAAGCTATTCCAAGTTTTCTAAGATATCGCCATACTGACCTCCATAGTGGTTGTACAAGCCTGCACTCCCACCAGCAATGGAGTAGGATTGCCCTTTCTCCACACCCTCGCCAGCATGTGCTGTCATTTGAGCTTTTGATCTTAGCCATTCTGACAGGTGTGAGATGGAATCTCAGAGTTGTCTTGAGTTGCATTTCTCTGATGATTAAGGATGTTGAATTTGCTTATCTAAATATAAGAGATAGATAGGACATCTTCAAAAACCTCAAGAGTTCTGCAGAATATGGCATTCAAAGATGTTTTCTTAACTTTAGATTTTTTGATATCGAGACATGTCAGCTCCTGACAGCACCCCCTATTCTGCTCCAAGTAGAAGATGAGCATCGAAGAATCTCCAGTGGGAGATGATTAAATTGGTGGTAAGCCATTCTCTTGGCAAGAAAAACCCCTTGCTTCAACTGTAGACAGAATGCTGTCCAAAAAGGACAAAACTTGGAAGCAGGTAAGTCGACAGCCTAGCTCTGCCAAGACAGGGTAGGCAAGTCCTTCATAATTCCTGCTCTACAATCAATGTCTGTCAGAGAAACGGGGCCAAACGGCTGAAGATTGATGCTGTAATGTATGGAGAGAAAATGGGAACTGTCCAGACATCCACTGGTATATCAGTTCTTAGTTTTGGAAGCTGCGGGCCCTGCCCTTCCTATATAATCAGATATATTTATCCCTCTCAGGTCTCTGAGGTGGCTGAAGAATAGATAGCTAGAGTCTCATAGTTAAATTTTGAGGTGTTTAGGAATCAAGAGAGTGTTCTGGATCCAAGACGATGTTTTTAAAATTGTGATGCAAGTTAGTACGAAAGCTGAGTTAGATATAGAACTTTAAACTCAAGGAGATGGTTAGATAGTAGAATGTTAAATTCAGGTGCCAAATACATATGGGCTGGACATTAGGAATGTATGCTAAGCCATATAACTCTCATAATTGTGGCCTATTTATTTCTGTTGGATTTGTATTGTATTTATTGTTATAAGAGAAAGAACCATATGTTGGACTGAAAGGGGGAGCTGTTGGGGGAAAAGGATATACCTTAAACTTAAAAAAAAAAGGGAAGAGGATGGGGGATTGAGGGGGAAGAGGGTGGGAGGGTGGGATTAGAGTGGGGAATAGGGAAGAAATTGTGATTGAGATGTAACTTGAAGAAATAAAAAAAAAGTCAAATTCACTGAAAATGTTAAAAAAAAAGGATGTTGAGCATTTCTTCAAGTGTCTCTCAGCCATTATGCTTTCCTCCTTTGTGAATTCTCTATTAGGCTCCGTTTCCCATTTTTTGATTGGATTATTTGGTTTCTTGGCATTTAATTTCTTGAGTTCTTTGTAGATTTTGGATATTAGCCCTCTGTCAGATGTGGGGTTGGTGAAGATTTTCTCCTAGTCTGTAGGCTGCCGTTTTGTTCGAATAACAGTGTCTTTTGCCTTACAGAAGCTTTTCAGTTTCATCAGGTCCCACTTATTGATTATTGGTCTCAGGTTTTATAAGGAGAGTGTCCTGACTATTTTTGAAAGAGTTTGAGGGATCCCTGGGAATGCACAGTCCTACATTTGGGCATTTTGAGAACTGAAACTCTAGACAGATAATCCAGTTCATGAAAAACATGTAAAGGAAAGTGAGTGAGTGAGTGAGTGAGTGAGTGAGTGAGTGTGTGTGTGTGTGTGTGTGTGTGTGTGTGTGTGTGTGTGTGTGTATCAGAGGACACCCTCAGGCTGTCTTTCCCTAGGATCTGCTTTTTCTTTTCCTTATCCTTCCTTCCTTCCTCCCTCCCTCCCCCTCCTCCCTCTCTCTCTCTCTCTCTCTCTCTCTCTCTCTCTAGACAAAGTTTTTCTAGCCCTGAAACTTACCAAGGAGTTTCAGGGAGCTCCAGGATCTTCCTGTCCCTAGTTTCCTAGAGATGTGGTTATAAATGTACTTCACCACTTATTTCCACCTAAGTTTCCACCTCAGGTTGGAAAAACAGAACTGTTCTTTAGGCATGGCAAATACTTTACAAACTGAACTACCTCCCAGCATCCTGTTTTTATTCTGTATGAAATTCTCTTCTCCATCTTATTTTTTGTTTATCTCTTTCCCTGGCTAGGTTTCTAATTGGAAATGACCATTTGGGACATTTGCATATCCTCCCTCACAGGACACTTTTATATATAAGGACTCAGTTATTCCTCTCAGAACTCATGTCTTCCAGATGAGAAGCTGAGAATCAGAGAAGTAACATATCGACATAAGGAAAATTCAACTTAAAATTCACACATCAGTGTGATGTGCACACCTTTAATCCCAGCACTTGGGAGGCAGACTAGGCATATCTCTATGAGTTTGAGCCCAGTCTAGTCTACATAGCAATTTCCAGAACAGCCATGGCTATGTAAAGAGACCTTGTGTCAAATAAAAAACAAAAGAAAGGGGGAAGGGAGAGAGAAGAGAAAGAAGAGAGAGAGAGAGTAACTCTTGACTTCAAATTATTTTATCTTTTGGCATTCATTTTTTTTTTTGCATGCCTGTCATAGTTACTACAGGAATTACAAACATTCTGGGTTGTTTGTGTATAGCAAAAGAAATATAATCTTGGGAATCTTAGGCATAAGAGTTCATTAAAAGGTCTTTTTTTCCATAAGTAGTCTGTTGAAAGTGACTAATTAAATTATTTACCAGTATTTAGGTTATTGTTAATTGGGTCAGCAGTTGTTATTCCTTAACCTATCATTATAAATGAGCACACAGAGAACTGATGGATTTTAACAGGCCTTGGCCTGGATTGTCAATCTTAGCCCATCAAAACCAGCTCTTGATTCTATTCCCCATATATACATACGTCCCCTTGGACTGCTATTCTCCACACTAGGCTGATGTTCCAGGCCACGTGGAATGATGTTACTTTCTCTAACCCATGGTGTTTGTCCTCCTTTCTGCTCCAGCTGCTTGTCTTGGAGGCTTCTTCTACCATGAACCTCTCTGCTTCAGAAGCCTGTGACTTAGTCCCACCTACCTCTGTCCTTGCCCAATCTCTGGCCTCAGCTTTTATTCAACCAATCAGAGACAATGATTAGACAACAAAGTAACAGACAGTAAGTAGGACCAATTAATTAACATCTAAAATGATTAACATCACCCCATCAATTCCCTCCTTTTGTCTAATAAAAAGGCTAAATTTTTAAACTCATATAGTAAAAACAGTAAGAACCAATATTAAACAATCAAGAAAACCATATATAAAAGTTATATAAATGATATTTAGCCTATTTGTATCAGGCAATCTTGAAGAAGAAAAAAAAGGCATCTATCTATCTTGGTGTGTCTAAAGTTCTGAACCTAAATATTTTCTATCATGTCCTATATTTATAAACCTAAAGATTTCATTTAGATTTGAATATACTGTTTTAAATTCTAAACAACTCAAATTCATTGAGTTGTTTAGAATTCATATCTGTTATGTCTTCAAGTCCATCAAAGACATAAAAAGGGGTAAAGTTATTATTTGAGTATCTAAGAAGTATAAGAGGGCATCTTTGGAAGAAGAAGCCAAGAACAGGAAAGGACATGTGCCAAAGGTTAGAAAAAAGAACATCATTCCATGTGACCTGGAACATCAGCATAGCGTGGAGAATATAGTCCAAGAGGACATATGTATAAATGGGGTCATATTTGCAGAATAGAATTAAGAGCTAGCTTAGATGGGACAAGATTACTCAATCCAGGCCAAAGCTTGTTAAAATCCATCAGGTCTCTGTGTGCTCATTTATAATAGTGGGTTAAAGATAACACTGCCAACCAATTAGCGATAATATAAATACTAAGTAAGTAATTTAAATTAGTTATTTCTACAGCAGTCACATGTTCATTTACTCCCTACTTATTCCTACATTGGATGGTAACATACAGGCAAATGATGACATGTACTTGATTAGATGCCACTTTTATTCTAGGAAATAATTATTAACTGTTAGCTAGAATTTTGAATATACTGTGGTTCAATGAGAATTTTATGGAGTAAATAGCAACTTGATCATTTTTCAACATTTTGAAGAAGTCAATTTAATTTAGTATTTATGATACTCAAACTGGCTTTTAATTATTTGGAAAGTTCATTTTTTTTAATGACCTAAAGTAACACTTGTTTTTATCAACAAGCACATGAGTTCCTCTTGATTTCTTCTTTACAGATCACAGTTGTTGTCCCTCAGCACTCCCAGGTGGTCTGGTGACAGGACCATTTAGTGCAACATTGAAGGCAGATGCTTCATATTGGTCTTCTTAGAACAGCATTTGTTTCTATTTGCCTCACAATGAATAGACCCTCTATAGGTAGAGATAATTGGCTATTGGATTACTACCTCTCTGTAGTTCTGGAGTCATATTAGTATTTGTATTTCTGTCTTTTTTGTTCCATGGCAGTGTTTTAAAACCTTTCAACCTTAGAATGCTTTCATGTTGTAACTAATTTTCCTCTTTTCTACCTCAAGTGACCACTCAGCTCTTTCCTCCCTTTGTGACCTTTCTCCTCTGTCTAATCTGTATTCCCACTGCCACGATTCTACAAAACTGTGGCAAAAAAAATGATAAAACTTTGTTTTTTGCTTTTTTTCTTTTGTTTGAATTTGGAAAATGTTACTTTTATTAAACTTTATATCTACCTTTAAAGTCATTCATTCTTTATAATTTGGTGACTAGAATTAGGATATGACACATCCTAACATCTGCTTTTACAGTTTCAAAAGTGAAATGTTTTGACTGCCAGAAGCTTCTTGCTGGAGGGAGGACCTAGAAAATTGTAATGCTTTCTGATTTTACAGGACTTTCCGTGGTTCACTTAGAACTTGTAATTTTTTTCTAATATATCAAATTGCTGACTTTTTTATTTCTTATTCCTTGGCCTACACTCAACTTTTACTGTTATTCTTGAATTTATCATGCATGGTATTTGTTGATATTTTCTTCTTAATATATCAATTGGTTGAGAATAATAGTGATCTTAACTGGAAATGTGCAAGTCTGCAGTCTGTCACCTGAGGCCAAACAACTCCATGTATGAAAATCCTTTCCCACTTCAAAAACATTTCTAGTATCTTATTTAATATCTGGTTCATACTCAGAGTGTGTATGGGTCATCGAATCAGGTCAGAGATTTCAAATTTAATTCTATTGCTTGTCTGTGTGCTCTTTAACTAACTCTTATCCCTCTAAATCTTTATCTCCACTAAAAACTGGACAAAAGTCCCATTAGTGTGATTTTTTTTTTCAGGAACAGATACAGATGCATGTGAAGGTTCTTGTACAGTACAGTATAGTGTGATGGAGCAGTGTGATGATAATATGCTTTGCTTTGTGTTTCTGTAGGCATTCACTCATAGCAGCTCACACTCACTTAGTGGTATACTCTTAGACCCCCCATTCCTAAGTCATCTTGCTTTTCTATCCATACCCTGTCCCTGAAGATATAGATAGTGTATATACAGGCTACAGACAGGGCGTGTTGTCAAATAAGTGCCGACCTGGGGTGACTGAAGGGGCACACTTACTGTTCATGAAGGCAAACATTAGGTCTGCGTTTGGTGGCAGCTCTGTAATTTACCGTCCAGTTCCCTATGAGTGGACCACAGAGAGCTGCAGGTCAGCTGGAAGGATGGAGCACATTCTCCAGTGAGTTTACCGCTTCTCAGGGTCAGTGAAAGCTGAGGCTCATTCAGCGAGGCAGCCCAAAGACTGTGGCATAAATTCCATCAGTTCGTAAATTATAAAAGAGACTGTAGGAGTTTCTTTTGGTTTTTTAAAGCTTTTGGACAGGAGGTTAATTATGTGCCTAGAGTTAACTCTCTTGTGTTAATAGATAGCGGATGTGTTGGACATTCTGCCCCTGGCTTGTGTGCACATTGTTATTGAATGTGGTAATGAATCACTGTCTTTGAAAGGATTTTTTTTTTCCTAAATACCTATGATCAGCTTAGAATTAACGGATTGTTGTATCATTGTTGGATTATACTTTGAGGTTTGCCATTGTCTTTTTTTCTTCCTTAATACTTTTCTAAAGGAATTAAATCATTGTATTTAAAAGGTTTGCTCTCAAACATTATAAAACCAGTAGCTATATATAATTATAAGTGATATAAGACAATAATGAACAAATTACAAACACATGAAACTTAAGCTTGTCTTTCACATCTCTATAGGCAGTAAATGACCTCTATATTTAACTTTGTTTTTCTATGTGATTCTTTATTGAAAAGGTTGACTTCATTTTTACTTTCATTAATAGTGTCTTTATATTTTCTTTTAAAAACTTTCAAAGACAAAATTTTGTAAAGATTTCTTTATATATGTATGCATGTTTGTATCTGTGTGTGTGTGTGTGTGTGTGTGTGTGTGTATGAATGTATGCACATGTGTGGGCAGTTATATATGTCTGTTCATTCACAGAGGTCGGAAGAGGGTTTCAGATCCTCAGAGCTGGAGCTACAGGATTCATAAGATGTCTGCTTATTATTTAGCTGTTGGGAAGTGAATTGTAGTTCTCATGACTGTGTAGTAAGTGCTCTCAACCACCAAGGAACCTCTCAACTCTCCAACTCCAAGATCCTAATTTTTAAGGCCTACATAATAGCACTTACTAAGTCAAGATTTGCCATAGACTATGAAAAGAGACAAGAGGGAATAATGGGGTTACACGTGTCTAGACCATAGTGTTGTGAGTTACCATGAAGTAAGTTAGTAATAGTTGCAGAAACTCAATTAGGTGGATCATCTGCAATATTCCACCATTCACGTAAGGTGCATTTTCAGCATGCTTTCATCCATTTTCTCTTCCTTCCTTCCTTCCTTCCTTCCTTCCTTCCTTCCTTCTTTCTTTCTTTCTTTCTTTCTTTCTTTCATGCTGGGATCCTGAAAACTGGCAGTATCTTAGGCCACAGTGTTTGATCAGCACTATCACAGAGTTTCATCTATTTTTACAGCATCAGATAATATCACTATCATATCTGTATTTCATTTGAGCTTCAAACATCATTTTTGATTTGGGTAATAATGGTCGTACCAGTGTTTCATGTGTGTTGTAAGTGTGTACATGACCACTGGACTACACTCCTGTCCTGTCATTTCAAGGCATATACTGAAGCTGAAACATGACTCCTTTAACGTTTTCTCTGCCGTTCTTATAATTATCCCTCAAGAACAATTCCCTGTATTGTTTCCTGCAGTTCCTCTACTCTGCTTCAGGGTTCAGGGAGGTTTTATAGCTTATCCAGATTTATAGGAGAAATGAATTCTGAGTTTCTTACTGTTCAAAAGTCATACGCTTGTGATTCTTCCTTGCTGGTACTACTAGTAAAAAGTCTTCTGTGTGTAGGCTCTTGAGATTTAACTGTTTAATCACTCCAAGACTGCTGTGGTGCACATAAATACAGTTTTAAAGAAAACTGGTTGAAATTTTTCAAAATGGAAAACTACAAGGTGAAAAGATTAAGTATCTGCCTACTAATAGATTTCTAGAAATAAAACCAAATCAAAACTTGGGACACTGCTTCACTGTTCATTGACCCTCACTGTAGTAATGTGGAATAGCAACAGGTCAGAGCATTTCAAGCTTTGCCACTTGCTGTGCAGCTCTCTGCTGTTGTTAAGCAGTCCCTGGATTCTGCAGCACTCAATCAGGACTGCATTAAGATATCTTGCTCCCTTCAGACCAATCACAGTGAAGGGATCATTTACACTGATGCATGGACAGACACAGAGCACCCTGTATGGAAATAATCATGTCTCCCTCCTACATGGTTACACTTAACCTTAATCATTAGCTCTTTTCCTCTTCCTCCTCCTCCTCTCTTTTGCTCTTCCATTTTCTACCTCCTTTTAATGCTGTTGTTTTTGTAAGTCAGTAACTTCGAGGTTTTGTTTCACCTCTTTACTATTACTACTTCAGAGTAGAAAGTTAGTGAGTATATAGATCTTTCTTCTCCCTGGTTTACAGTGAATCCCACTTGCTTCGTTAACAGAAGGATTCAGTTTCTACCAGATTCTTTAAAACAAAACACATTTTTTTTTTAAGGAAGAAAGTGCAGAGAGTTCTTTGTTTTGCTTTTTAACAAAGGTCTATGTGGCTTGATTCATGTGCACAGATATGTCACTTGCTGGAGGTCTTATGTGGCTTTAACATTTTATTGCTCACTATAGTACAGTCTCTTTGTAACCATTCGAGGAGTGTCACAGGACTTCACTGTCTTTCCTTCACATGTATCCTTTGATTTGTTAAATCCAGCATTCTTTTTTTATTACTGATTAATTTATTTTTCAAGTTACATCTCGATCAAAGTCCCTTGCTCCCACCCCTCCAGGTCTTTTTTTTTTTAATTTATTTATTTGTTACTTCAGGTTACATCTCCAGCATATTGTCCTCTTTCCCCACTTCCCAGCCCCTCCCTCCCACCCTCTACCCCCTAACCTTTCCATCCCACTCCTCTGGAGTGGAGTGTCCCTACATAACAGTCCCCCACCCCAGTTCAGCAGTCATATGAGGGCCAAGAGCCTCCTCATACACAGGGACCTACAAGGCAGTACCACTGGGTCGAAGTGTCTCATTGACAGGTAACAAAGTCTATGTTCCTGTTCCCTTTGGTGCATTGGTTGTAGTATAGTTATCCTGTACTATATTGTAAAATCCGATTATAAGGGAATAGATGCCATATGCATCCTTCTGAGCCTGGGTTAGCTCACTCAGGATGAGCTTCTCTAGTTCCATCCATTTGGCTGCAAATTGCATGATTTCCTTGTTTCTGATAGCTGGGTAGTATTCCATCATTGTAATAGATTTTTTTAATGAGGACAAGATTAACAAGGTGGGACTCAGCAAGGTCAGTGGGGTTTAATGACTCTTTTGGAGGAAGGATAAAAATGTTTTTCAGTTCACAGGAAGGAGCTAAGAATGAACTCCAGCAGCTCCTACTTGTCAGTGTAACTTTTCATCTCTCAGCTCTTTTCTTCAAATTTATTAGATATTCTATAAATTTAGTGGATTAAATGGTAGAGTTGAAAAAGTGATTGGAATATATATATATATATATATATATATATATATATATGCTTTAACACTCATTGAAAATGATTCAGTGGGTGTTTTATAACAATTTTCTTAGTCTTCAAAATTAAAATGATCCTGTACATCGATACTTACAGAAGATGAATGTAAAGTTCTCATAGAGGTGAGATGTAGCACACAGATTCCAAACTCGCCCATGTGCAACCATCTCAGCAATACTTTTTCCGCAGAACTTTTCAAAACCTTGAAAGGTTTGCTTTTTCACATAGAAAGTGTTGCCATCTCCAAAAATTATTTTAATTTAAAATATCCATGTAAAAGGTAAAACTGTGTCCCAAGAATACTTGAACTTTACTTCACTTGGTTATTTCAGCCTTATTTCAATGAGACTTTTTGAAAACATATGACTTTATTGTTTTAGGTTGGATTTTTTGTGTGTGTGCATACTCATTTTGATTTTCTTAAATACCTAAGAGTATTATGAAATCTGGCATAGGTTTTTATTTTTAGCTATACTACGTGACCAAATAAAAAATGTAAAGTCATTAAAATGCATTTCTGGAAATAATCTAATCTTACCTTATTTAAAAATCTTTTAAATACATTTTAAATTTAAAAATCTTTTCAAAATGTGTATATACATTATATATTAAGTTATCCTCTTTGTTTATTAAAATCATCAGAAAGTACACTAATTATATACCTTAAAAATTGTGGCAAAATGTAATAATATAATTTATTGTCATAACCATTTTTTACATTATAATCAATTATATTTTATCACATAATTATAATTACATATATATTATGGTTAATTGCAATCATCATTACTAAATGCACTCAATGCATATAGCAGCAGGAGCAAAATTTTATTTTCATTCTCCTAATAGAAAGGCCAGATTCACTTCTTGAATTGAATCCATGGGGTAATTTAAGAATGTGAAGATTGAAGTAGCTTGAAATATTTGACTTTACCAATTTTATGTTATGTGAACTTAGATCTTTGGAAAAGAGTTGGATCAAGATGTTGACTGTTGAGTAAGTGACTTAATAAATGGTGGATATTCAGTAATTTCCTTGCTTTAGGACCTTTTCATCATTAAGATACATGCCATTTTCCTTCCCCAGTTTCTTATGATTTTATTGGCTTCTTAGTGCATTATTGTTTTTATATGTGGGTGTGCCTGGACTTCTAAAATCTTTAATTAAGATTATATTGCATAGAACAATATCACTGCAAAAAAAGAGTAAATGTTCTTAATGCTTTTAGTAGTAGGTATTTTTCCTCAACATGCATTTATGTAGTGATGTTCAATGTGACTTGAAAGGGGTCAGGCTGGATCAGGACAGGCTGCTCCTGTGGCTTACTTTCGTTCTACCAGACACCCTTGAAAGTCTCTTTCCAAGCTCCTAAACAAATATTCAAATACCTTGAGATTACTCTCCTCTCAGTTGTGCCAGCAGTGAGAATTTGGGGACCCTTATTTCAATATCAGGAGGCTCAAGTACTTCTGATTCAAAGATGAAAAGTTATCAAAAAGGTATGTTTAGATATTCATGAGGAAACTCCATTCAATAAGTGAATTACCTTTCACTGAAGATCATCACCTTCTTGCTTCCTTGCCTGCTTATTTTCCCCTAAGCATATTTTTAATTCGGTTTTCTTGACATATTTTTATCTATTTATAGTTTGTTTCCTAAAGCTCAAGATATAAACTTTAACCTAGTTTTATATTAAGATGAAAGAACCTGTACAAATTAATAAATTAGTTTCATGGTGTAACTACATTGTGCCATGTTTAAAATTAACCTTTTAAATTTATAACCATAATATTTCTGTTTATCGCTTCATGTGTCCAAGGAAAACACAGAAGCTTTTAATCTCACTTAGTGTCAGAACACAATTTAAAGATGCAAATAACTTAGTGAAATGGAAAATGTTTTGTCGCATTATGTCCACTTGAATATGATTTTTGCTACTATGCTCATAAGGTTCAGTCATAGCTGAATCTTATGGTGGCATATGACTCTCAAGACACAGCTTAGTATATATCCATATTCCCATTTACTTTCAACTTGTTTTAATATTATATATATATATATATATATATAAACAAGATATATAAGATTATATATGTGTGTGTGTGTGTGTGTGTGTGTGTGTGTGTATATATATATATATATATATATATATATATATAAAACTCTGTCACTTACTTTTTTTCTGATAAATTTTGATGGACAAAATAATGCCTGAATCTGTCAACTAGAAAGGTCTACTCACTTTTATCTGTTGTAAGAAGTAGCTTTTGTTGTTACCTTTAGAGTTGATACACCTTTACACAGAGCACTAGCCATGGCTAGTTGTCTCAGCGATGGCATTGACTGGGCTGCAGTTCTGGTTTCACCATTTGGTAGGTATATTGTCTTAAAAAAAAATCACTGATCTGTTCTCTGCCTATTTTCTAATTTATAAACTAGGGATTTGAATATTTAGATCAGAGTCTCATTGTGAGTGAACATTGATTAAATATATTGTTTTCTGTGTGTGTGTGCATGTATGTGTGTGTGCGCGTGTTTGCACCATGTGTGCATTTGAGTGCTGATGTGCTCCTGTTTCTGCATGTAGAGACCAGTGATTGAAATTGGGTGTCTTCTTCTATCACTCTCCATCTTATTTTTAAGAGAGTCTCTCACTGAACTTGGAGTTCACAGATTTGGCTGCAAGCCCAGAGATCCACCTGTCTCTTCCTCTTCAGCTGCTGCTCACAGCCCTTTGCTTCAGTGGAATTCTCAGCTCATGTACTTATGTTTGCACAGCAAGCAATTAACTCTCTCCCCAGGTCACAAGATACAGTGAAGTATTCTGAACCACAGAACGGTGTCCAATAATAGGCCTGTAAATTCCAGCTATAGTTTCAAAATAGATTGGATTCTAACTGCACTTGATTTTTTAAAAAACTTTTTTGCTAATTTCTCTTCCAATATATTTAGTTAGTGTGTCAGGCCTTATGTTAAGTTCTTTGATCCATTTGGACTTAAGTTTTGTGCAATGTGATAGTATGAGTCTAATTTCATTCTTTTACATGTTAACATCCAGCTAGACCAGCACCATTTGTTGAAGATGCTGTCCTTTTTCTATTGTATGTTTTTGGCTTCTTTGTCAAAAATAAAGTGACCATAGGTGTGTGGGTTCATTTCTGGTTCTTCATTTCGATTCCATTGATCCCCTGGTCTTTTTCTATACCAGTACCATGTTGTTTTTATTACTATTGCTCTGTAGTACATCTTGAAATCTGGGATGATGATACCTCCAGATGTGTTTTTATTGTACAGAATTGATTTAGCTATTCTGTTTTTTTTGTTATTCCATATGAAGTTGAGAATTGCTTTTTCCAGGTCTATAAAGAATTGTGGTAGCATTTTGATAGGAATTGGATTGAATCTGTATATTGCTTTTGGCAGGATGGCCACTTTTATTATGTTTATCCTACCTATCCATGAGCATGGGAGATCTTTCCATCTTCTGATGTCCTCTTCAATTTCTTTCTTCAAGGACTTGAAGTTCTTGTCATATAGGTCATTCCCTTGCTTGGTTAGTCCCAGGTATTTTATATTGTTTTTGGCTATTGTGAAAGGTGTTGTTTCCCTAATTTCTTTCTCAGCCCATTATTTTTTTGTGTAAAGAAGGGCTTCTGATTTTGAATTAATTTTGTATCCAGCCACTATGTTGAAGGTGTCTATCAGCTGTAAGAGTTTACTGGTGGAATTTTTGGGGTCACTTATATATACTATCATATCATTTGCAAATAAGCATAATTTGACCTCTTCATTTCCAATTTGTATCCTCTTGATCTCCTTTAGCTGTCCTATTGCTCTAGCAAGAACTCCAAGTACTATATTGAAGAGATATGGTGAAAGTTGGTATCCTTGCCTTGTCCATGAGTTTAGTGTTTTAAGTTTTTCTCCATTTAATTTGATGCTGATTACTGGCTTGCTGTATATTGCCTTTATTATTTCTAGGTATGGTCTTCGTATGCCCATTCTCTCCAGGGCTTTTAGCATGAAGGGGTGTTGGATTTTGTCAAATGCTTTTTCAGCATCTAACGAGATGATCATGTGGTTTTTTTTTTTTCTTTCAGCTTGTTTAGGTGGTGAATTATGTTGATGGATTTTTTGAATGTTGAACCATCCCTGCATTCCTGGAATGAAGCTTACTTGATCATGGTGTATGATACTTTTGATGTGTTCTTGGATTCGGTTTGCCAGTATTTTATTAAGTATTTTTGTGTCTATGTTCATGAGGGAAATTGGTCTGAAGTTCTCTTTCTTTGTTGGGTCTTTGTGTGGTTTAGGAATCAAGGTGACTGTGGCCTCATAGAATGAGTTTGGGAGTGTTCCTTCTGTTTCTATTTTGTGGAATAGTTTGAAGGGTATTGGTATTAGCTCTTCTTTGAAGGTCTTGTAATTCTGTGGTGAAACCATAAGGCCCTGGGATTTTTTTGGTTGGGGTTGAGAGATTTTTAATAACTGTTTCTATTTCCTTAGGGGTTATATTAACACATCAGTCTTCAAGTAGCCAGGGGAGACCTGTTCATTTGCTTCACCCTGCTCTCCCATTTTGATTACTTCAGCACTTTATATGCATGCTGATTTAAATCATGTAGATCTTCCAACACCTCTTCTACCCCATGAAACTGTGTCTCACCATGGATTTCAGCAAAGCCACTAAAGCCCTGTAGCTGTTCTTGGGTCCCTGTTGAATCAACCTCTTAAAAATATTTTTATTTAAGTATATGATCATTCTGCCTGCATATATGTATACAAACTGTGTATGTTCCTGATGCTCATGGAGGTCAGAAAATATTGTAGGATCTCCTAGAAATAGAGTTAAAAACAACTGTAAGGCATTATGTAGGAGCTGAGAATTGAGCCTGGGTCCTCTATAAGGACAACAAGTATTCTTATATTTTTGGTTGTGAGCCTAGCCTTTAACGGCTGAGCCATCTCTCCAGCCCGACAATAAGTATTCTTATTTGCTGAGCCATCTCCCCAGCCCTCAACTTCTTTAACCCTTGTGTAAACACAGCCCTATCTGGTCTAGTGAGCTGATTATCAGTGTCTAACTCAGTCTCCTCTCTTACCGCAGTAATGCCCATCCTTCCTCTCTCATCTTCCGTCCCTGGTAGTCATGCAGCTCAGTCTGATTCCCCTCATATTGCCTCAGGATACACAGCCTGTGTTTCAAGGAGAAGGGTAGTTGTGCTGCTTAGCTTTTCCGTTTCCATGGCACTCCTGGGCTCATCCCATCCATCGCTGTCCCCCATAGCATCACAAACTTTCCTGTAAGAGGCTGTCTTGTGTCTTTTTAAAGGTCTTCTCCAATTCACCCAGGTCAGCTGTTGAGTATTTCTCAATTGTAATAATTTCCTGTACTGGACCATTTTTAAAGGCCTTGTCTACATATTGAATCATGGGTTTCCCTTTCTCTTGTTAATGGGTATGGACTCAAGGATTGTCTTCCAGCACTTCTACCACCTTCCTTTGCTCCTCACTGTTCAGTTTGAGGATCTCAAAAATGGTTGTGAGCACATCCCTTCCATCCTGCTGGCTGTAAGTGAAAGCCAGACAACTTGGCCATCCCATCTTTCCCCTTTGATACTTTCCCTATTCTCGGAAGCTGATGCAGGGGATATAATCTGCATTTCGTTTTCTTGTTATAATTCTCCCTACACAGTTCTCAGGAAGTGAACAAACCTTATAAGGCTCAGGAAGTTCCTGGAAACTGCACAACTCTCAAGGCCTATCCCCAAGGTTGTATAAGCGGTAACAATTGCTTGGGAGAAACTGTCCTATCAGCCAAGATGTCTACAGATGATGCAGCCAGCTCTTGGGATATATGTATATGCATCACTGCATACATGGTGCCTGTGGAGTTCAGAAGTGGATTTCAGATACCCTGGAAGTGGAGTTCAGATGATTGTGAACCACCATGTTTGTGCCGTGAATCAAATCCAGGTCCTCTGCAAGGTCTACAAGTGTTCTTGACCTCTAAGCCATCTGTCCTACCCTCAAACAAGTTGCATACTATTATCACTGTATGTCTTATAATAGCATGAATGACTTAAACACAAACAATAAAATGTATTGAAAAGGAGAAACTTGAGAACTGTCCAAGATATCTTCTTCAGTTCCACATAGATTCAGTCTCCAGTCATAATGATGTGACGTACTGACCACCTGGAATGCTCTTGGAACATGAGGACAGTTAACAGCAGTGCACTCATTAGGCTGTGCATTAGGATCTGCAGCCAGATCTGGGGTACTGCAGGACCTGCCATTTATCAAGTTGTTAAGCATTTAATATAACCATCCACAGAAGTATAAGGACCAGTGAACACAACACACACTCATGCTAAAGGTCATATTCCTGCAGCATAAAAATTCAACTGACTTTATCTTCTTCCTCATAAAGCCTTATAAGTAATTTTAGCAGTTTTCAGTGGTTTTAATGTTGTTTTTGTTTTCAAGACAGTGTCACTCTATGACCATAGAGAGCCTGGATCTTATATTATAGACCACTCTTGACTCATACTCATAGACATTCCTCCTGTTTATGCCTTGTGCTAGGATTATAGGCATCCACTAGCATACCCAGCTAATTAATATTTAGATATATAAAAGTACATGTATTTCATTTACTTTATTGATACTAAGGAATGCTGAACTGTTTCCTTCCTGTTTTTCCACTAATAACTGAATTCATCTGCAAATCAAATGTACATGACAGATAAATGATAAAAACAAAAGGTTTGAGTGTAGAACAGATGGCTTAGAGGTCAAGAGCACTTGTAACTCTTGCAGAGGATCTGGATTTGATTTACAGCACCAACCTGGTGGTTCACAATCATCTGAACTCCACTTCTAGGTTATCTGAAATCCACTTCTGAACTCCACAGGCACCAGGTACAAAATGATGCATATATACACAAAGGCTAAACACTCACACACACAATTTTTTTTAAAAAATCTACATTTTTAAAATGGTACACAGATACTTAATTATAATAATAGTAACAATATTAATAATAATAGTTATCAAAATAAAGTAAATGAACATAACCATGACTTCACATAGTTACACATACTTTTGTTTGTTTTTTTTTATGGCAAGAGTGGGTAATATCTAGGGTTTGCTGTATAGTACAGATGTATGGGGGTTTTGTTGTTTTTTTGATAAATGAATAAATCTACATAGCTAATCAGGACAGAGCACATGAGAACAGAAGATAAGATCATAAATTTAGAGTGGTAGATGCAGAATTTGAGTTTGTGAGACATGCAAATGTTAGACAGATGGGTATGTAGAACATGGAGCACAATAGAGATGGAAAGGAAGACAGCCACACGATTATCATCTTTTTAAAATTTTATGTATTCTCTCATAAATTATGTAGAAAAATGGCTAATTAAATTATTTACCAGTATTTACATAAAGATTGGGTGCCATTTGTAGAAATAATTAAGTTATTTACCTAGTATTTATATTATTGTTAATAGGTTGGCAGTTGTTAATCTTTAGCCCACCATTATAAATGAGTCACCTGATGGATTTTAATACCTGGGCCTGGATTGTGCAATCTTAGTCCATCTAAGCTAGCTCTTTACTTTATTCCCCAAATATGACCCCACATATACATATGTCCCCTGAATTGTTTTTCTCCATGCTCTTCCCATGTTCCTGGTCACATAGAATGAGGTTCTTTTTTCTAACTCATGATGTGTGTCCTCTTTTCCTGCCCTTTGCTTCTTCACTTGGAAGCTTGTTCTTCCCATAAACCTCTCTGCTTCAGAAGCCTGAGCACCTTAGTCTCACCTATCTCTGTCTTTGCCCAATCTCAGGCCTCAGTATTTATTTAACCAATCAGAGAAAATGGTTAACAAGAAATGTAGCATAGCTTCACTTGGTGTACAGCAAGCAGGTTTGTGGGAGCAGGTTAATTAACATTTAGAATGCATAACATTACCCCATCAACATTACATCCAAATCACATTTTCCCCTCCCTCCTCTCCTCCCAGTCCCCCTGCCCCATGCACTGGGAGGCAGGCTTCCCAGGGATATCAACAAACGTGGTTCTAGTCCAATAGGATTAGGCATCTCCCCCATATGATGCTGAATGAGTCAACCCAGTAGGAGGAAAAAGGTCCCCAAAGCAGGCAAAGGCATCAGAGATAGCCCCTGCTGCTACTGTTATGAATCCCTTAAGAAGAACAAGGCACGCAATCATAACGTATGTACAAAGACCCTTGGTCAGACCCATGCAGACTCCCTGATTGTTGGTCCAGTCTCTTTGAGCCCCTATGAGCCCAGGTTAGTTGATTATGTGGGGGGTTTGTGGTGCTCTGTCTACTACAATCCTTCTTCCTCCTCTTCTGCAGGCTTCCACTTGTTTGGCTTTGGGTTTCTGCATCTGTTTCCATCAGTTGCTAGGTGGATACTCTGTGGTGATGATTATGCTAGTTCCTGTCTATGAGTCTAGTAGAATGTCATGAGGAATCATTTTGGGGAGAGTGGTTGGTTCTACCTTAGGTCTCTGGTCTATTCAGCCTCTGGGTTCTTCAGGCAGTGTCAGGGATGGGCTCCCTATCATGGCATGGTTTTAAGCCAGATCTGTCATTGGTTGGTCACTCCCACAATTTCTGTGTCATCTTTGCCCCAGTACATATTAAGGCTGGACAAATTGTAGGTCGAAGTTTTTGTCACTGTATTGATGTTCCAATCTCTCCACTGAAAGACTTGTCTGGTTACAGGAGATAGTTAGTTCAGATTCCTTTTCACCCATTAGTAGGTGTCTTAGCTAGGGTCAACCCCATAGATGCTGATGTTTCGATGTTTCTATGTTCCATTGAATTTCCATTGCCCTAGGTTTCTATCTCACCTCCAAAATGCCCCAAAATTCTAGTTGTCTCTTCCAATACTCACCCTCTCTCTGTGTGTCTCTGTCTCTCTCTCTGTCTCTCTCTCTGTCTCTCTCTCTGTCTCTCTCTCTCTCTCTCTCTCTCTCTCTCCATTCTCCTCTCTCCTTGTAGTCCCTCCTGTTCAACCCTCACCTTCCCCTAGTCCACCTGTAATATCTATGCTATTTTTCCTACCCTACTTGAGTCCTCCTTGTTACTTAGCCTCTCTGGGTCTGTGGATTGTAGCATTATTATCCTTTACTTTATAGCTAATATCCACTTATAAGTGTATATATATATATATATATATACATATATACCATGTTTGTCTTTCGGGATCTGGGTTACCTCACTCAAGATGTTTTTTTTTTTTTTTTTTTTTTGCCTACAAGTTTCATGATGTTATTTTTTTAACAGCTGAGTAATACTCGATTTTTTTATCCATTCTTTGAGGAATATCTAGGTTGTTTCCACTTTCTGACTATTACGAATAACGCTGCTATGAACATAGTTGAGCAAGTATCCTTGTAGTATGATGCATATCTTTCGCATGTCCAGTTAAGCTCAAGAGTGTTTTATCTGGATCTTTAGTTAGATTGATTACTAGTTTCCTGAGAAACCACTATGTTTATTTCAAAAGTGGCTGTAGAAGTTTGCACTCCCACCACCTATGGAAGAGTGTTTCCCTTGCTCCACATCCTCACCAGTATGAGCTACCACTAGTGTTTGTGATGGTAGCTACTCTGACAAGTATAAAATAGAATCTCAGAGTCATTTTGTTTTGCATTTGCCTGTGGCTAAGGATGTTGGACAAAAAGTACTTCTTGGCCATTTGAGATTCATCTGTTAAGAATTCTCTGTTTAGATCTGTCTATACCCTATTTTTAAATCTGATTATTTGGTTTGCTGATGTCTAGTTTCTTGAGTTATTTGTATATATGAAGATTAATCCTCTGTCAGATGTAAAGTTAGTGAAAATCTTTTCCCATTCTATGGGATGCCATTTTGTCCCATTGGCAGTGTCCTTGTCTTACAGAAGCTTTTCAGTTTCATGAGGTCCTACGTATTAATTGTCGATCTTAATGTCTTAGGAGTTGTTTCCTGTGCCAATGAATTCAAGGCTATTCCCTACTTTCTCTGCTATCAGGTTCAGTGCATTTGGTTTTATGTTGAAGAATGCAAATAGATCCATATCTTTTACACTGTGCAAAACTCAAGTTCAAGTGAATCAAAGACCTCAATGTGATCATCTTAATGTTAGAATTAGAAGTTATAACCCTTTATTCTGCCATGAAAAGCCACATGCCCTACTGTCATAATTATTACTTCAAGTATTACAGGTCTACTGACTAGTGCACAAGGTATATTTCTCTTACAACAGCTGAGAAATCTAGATGGTTTATTAAATGTACCCATTCCTGCTTAGGATGATGCTGCTGTTTGTATTTTCTTTCCCTTATAGATGGTTGCAATCGTTTTTATAGTGCCAATCATACCACTGGGATTTAAGCTACATTTAATCCACACTTTTTGACATAACCGAATGCCTGTCACTCTGAGGCTTTAATTTTAAACAATGCCACAGTGATCCCCTTAAAATGGAAAATGCCATTCCGCTGTTGCTGCTGCCACATGATGGTTCCACATGGTCAGACCCAGTGTAAGTTGGGTCAGTCTTAAGTCTCATCTCCTGAAGCAGTGAAGATATAGGGGAGGTGAAGTAAGGCCTCTTCCTAGAAAATGGTGAGGTTGAACAACAAAGAGTTCTGGTAGGTAATCAGAATAATTCATGGGATGCTCAGGTTGAATCCAAAACAGTAGAGGATTCTTACTCATAGGCCTGGCCCTGAGACAAAGAAATACAGAAGATTTATACTGGCTGAGAACTTTTTTTTTAACTTCATTTTACTAATCTTGGACTATAGCAAGTTTCTAGCATCTTTTCATGTTTGTCATGTTTGTCTATTGTTCAATGAAAGAATAAAGAAAACTGATGATTTGGACCTAAGTTATTATTGTCAATAATTATGCTTTGATGAGTACAGTCTTGAATTCCTTTTATATAGTATATTTTGTCACATTTTGTAATTTTTTTAAATAGAAGTTTTATTTTTAGGGGAGTGTATGTGTAGTCTTGCATGTCTTGAAAAACATCTTTCCCATTTTCTCAATTACAGCCTTAATATAGAGCTATGGGTTATATAAAAAAGTGTGGATCAGTTGTTTTGTAGTTTAAATACCAATGATTCTGTTCAACATGCAGAAGCTTAATAGTATTATTCTGAAATGCATATATGTGAACCAAATGTATTTATATGAAACCTTTATAAGCAAAGTTATTAAAAGAAAAAACCAAGTTAAAGACGTCCAAAATGAGAAGCATGTGCAGAACAGACTGATATAAAATATTTTTACAAGACCTTAAAATTAGTACATTTAATTGACTTCATATATTAGAAGAACATGTAGCAAACCCGTGGGCTGCCTGTTTGTTTCTGGGTATTGGCCATACTGGCCCCAGTATGCATTTCCTGCACTTCTGCTTGCCCAGCTGTGCCTATACTGCCTTCATGCCCCTGTGAGGAACACTGGTACTGAAGATCACTCCTGCTTTATCTTTCTCTGAATGACGTGGAGGCTTCCTTTATTTGTAGGTGAGCGTCCCTATCAATGCCCATACTGTGAAAAAGGATTCAGTAAAAATGACGGACTCAAGATGCACATTCGTACTCACACCAGGGTAAGACTATATTATGTATCATTTCCATTGATATAAGATCCTAAGAAAGTCACACCTATTCTAAAAGAAGCATGTTAAATATCCACATGAGAAAAGAAAACTGCTATAGCCCAAATTGTGTCAACATTCTAGGTTGAACATTAGAGGATAAACTTTTTAAAGACAAGCCAATGAACAACAACCCAAACCCCCAAAGTGTCTTTAAATTTTAGGGAAGCTTGCAAAGCATGGAAGTGTAGCAGAATGTATTCATTACAGGGTGCGCCACATGCAATGTGCCATTTTGTTTCTGAGCTGTTCTTACCTCTCACTGGATTGTTGTTGTTCTGTTGTATGCCTTTTCCAGATGCAAGCTTCTGTCTCACGTGTTGGTATGTGCCACCTGTCCTGTGTTCACATGTTCAGATGTGTCACTTGTTCAGATGTGTTCCTCTGCGCACCATCCAGCTCAGGTGCAAGTGCCTATAACCCTAATATTCTGGTGGTGAGTGGGAGGAGAGTAAGGATTTCAAGGCCATGCTTAGCTACATAGGGACCTCGAGCCACCTTGCACTACAGATCTTGTCTAGCAAAAAAGAGTGAATGAGAGAGAGAAAGAGAGAATAACTATAAACTACAGTGTAAGCTATAAAACATTAAACAGGAATTGTAATTTATTATAATATAATTTAAATACATAATATTCAAGACACTCATTTTCACAATGAGCATTAATAAAGAGGCTTAAGTCAATTCTAAATCACTTTAAGGATTATTTTAGGACTGGTGAATTGGCTCAGCAGGTAAAGGCACATGCTGAGGACACTAATGACTTGAGTTAGAGTCCCCAGACCCATATACTGAAAAGTGATCATTTGTAAAAGCAAAAAGTTAGCAATGACATTGTTTACAAAATGAATGTTTATATTCAGAGAAGGTATGTGCTAGTTTGTTTTTGTCAACTTGATACAAATCTAGACATATTTGGGAAGAAGGAAGAAATTGTCTCCATCAGATTGGCCTGTCATCGTGTCTGTGGGGTGCCTTCGTTGTTGTTTATTAATGTTGGAGGACTAGTCCCACTGTGGACATTGTCATCCCAAGGCAGGTGGGTCTGGGCTATGTAATAAAGGCACCTGAGCAAGCCAGGTAGAGCAAGTTCCAAACCTTTGGTTTAGTTCCTGTTTCCACATTCCTGCCTTGAGCTCTTGCTCTGGTTTCCCTTAATGAACTGTAAAGTATTATTAAATTATTAAATCAGTCCGCCCCCCAAGAAAAGTGTGAATTGACTCCAGCAAGCTGTTCTTTGACTTCCGTCCATGTGCTACAGGACTCCTGTGAACACACACACTCGTAATAAAGTTATTTTATATATTAGTATCCATTAAATGACAATAATGTATTCATATTAAAGACGCCAATATCAAAACAAAACGCATGCTGGTTCTTTACATTAGAAACTAGTGATGTTGACCAGAGTATGCATTGCATTGTTTTACTGATTATTGGATACAGGATGGTCACACTATAGAAGAACCTCTGTAAATAGCTGCAGGGGAGAGAATAATAATTTCTAATTCAGTGGACTTGGTTCTTTATTTTAATATATTACTAAGAATAATACTAGTGGTTGAGTACAAATAAATACAAATTGAAGCAACTGTGCCAAGTCACACATCTCAATGATAATTTCAAGCCTTCAGATTTATTAGCTCGTAACTCATTTAAGCCTCATAGAAGCTGACAGAGCCATGATTCTTTTTGAAGAAGTGAGAAACCAAGGCATAAGCATCAGAGTAAGGCGGCCTATGGAAGCTTCTCCCTACCCTACTGTGCACCTTCCTCCCCTTCCATCACTATGACAAATTACTTGAGATAAAGAATTTAAGAGAGGTAAGACATAGTGTCGTCACTGCTGATCTCACGGGTTTTAGTCGATGGTCAGTTGAGTCTGCTACTTCAACCTTAAGGCCAAGCAGCAGCATCATGGTGGAAGGGCAGGGGAATAAAAGGCCTCTCTCATGTCATGGTAGTCAAAGATAGCCAGAGAGAAGCAGGGGAGGAGCTGGGGACTCATTCCCACAGGTATGCCTTAGGTCACCTCCCATAGCTTGTTCAATTATGAACTCACCCACCGATGTCCCTGTTGGTGAAGTTAATGTCCATGTAATATGGTCACCTATCATCCTTGCCAGCTCGGGACCATGCCTTCAACACATGAGGCTTTGGAGCTCATTTCCAAACTACATTTTTTTCCTGGCTTTATCAATTAAATGTTTTCTCATTTTGACTTTGATAAGCTCTCCTATGCATTACCAAACTAAACAAATAATAAAGACTCTAAATTTAAGTCTCACTTTTGTTTAGAATTTAAAACAGACATCTGACAGATGTCGGCAGGCAACACAATGCCAAGAGTTCTGAAGCACTGACTGCACAAAAAGAAAATAAATCCCAGCCACTGACCTGAAAGAAACATCCAGGAGTTTAGAATCTCACATCAGCTTTTCACTTCAGATCCTTTGATTTCTCATTTCATGCATGTGGCGTCTCAGGCAGTTTTTCTTTTAAAATCCTGTTTTACTGTTGAATAACTATGTATGTTCTTTCCACACAAATCCAATTTTTGTAAAGCATACTAAGATTATCATGAAATGCAGTCAAATCCTTGTCAAGAACCAAAAGACATTTTGCAAAGCTCTAGAGGGGTGGTCTCTATTGTACTAGGTAGGCTGAACTCAAAAGATGCTGTTATACTGGTGCCATAGCACATTTTAGTTTGGATTCTATATTTATATTTATCTTTCAGATAGTTCAATTTCCAGACTCCAGCACCAGATTCATTCCCTTACAATAGAATCAAACACTCTATGTAATCGAACTTTTCCATTAAGTTCTTTGCCATATAATATGTAGATATTTTATCTTCATCATAGGGAAACCCTTGGGCCTCCTTATATTGACCATTCTAACAACAATGGGTTGCTAGGGAAATTTATGGAGTTTACTGTGACACACAGTGGCTGTCGCTGTATATAAAATAGTAGAGAATACAATTTGTGCCTGGAAATAGGTGTCTGACCCAATCAGGTTTGGATGGCTCATAATTTCTGAGAAGCACATGTTTCTGACTTAATCTGGAGCTTTAAATAATATGTCATATTTATATTTTTATATATTTATATTCATATATACTAAATATATATTAAATATATAAATTGTCCTCCCCAATATTTACCAAGGCATCAAGATAATGAATCATGTAGGTGTTAAAGGAAAAAGAAAAGTTTGTTCCAAGTGAACAAAGATGTTAGGGCAGCAGGATTAAAGGGTTAATGTTAAGATTAAGAAAAGGCAAGAATCTTTGTCCCTGCAGGACCCTGAGTAGCTTTTGGTAGCAATTGTCATTTTCCTAAATACTAATTCTACCAATCCATAAGCTTAGGAGGTCTTTTCATCTTCAAATGTCTTTCTTGATTTCTTGAAATGTTTAATTCCTTTTTAGATTTGTTTATTATTTTATGTTCATGGGTGTTTTGCCTGAGTGTATGTCTGGTAACCACATTCATGCCTGGTGCCCATTGAGGCCAGATGAGAGCATTATATCCCCTTAACTGGAGTTGTGGATGATTGTGAGCCACCGTGTGGGTGCTTCGGATAGAAGCCAGTTCCTCTGATGGAACAGCTATGTTCTTGACCAGTGAGTCAGCTCTCTAGTCCTAGGTTTAAAGTAGAGATTTTTTTTTTTTTTACCTCCTTGATTAGGTTTATTCCAAGATTTTTTTTTAGACTATTTTGAATGGGACTGTTGCCATGATCTCTTTCTTTAACATTTGGAAGAATATAATGTCTATATCATGTGTTGTATATAAAAGGAAAAGTTAGGGGACCTTACAGCAGTCAGATCAGGACAGGGATCATGAGGGTGGTGTCCAAGGTACAGAACATGATGGGAGGAGTCTCCATGTCAACAACATACAGAAAGGTGCTAGCAAAGAAAGATCAGAAAAGGAGAAAGCTCAGTAGAGACAGTTGCATGGGGCAATAAGAAAAGAACCGAGCAGCTTAGCTTCTGTGGGATGAAACTCAAAATGTTGAGGGACCAACAGAAACAATGTGGCACCAAAGCAAAGGGACAAAGGGCTGTCCATTAGCATCTATATGGGAAATCCCAACCCATGATTGTCTCACTGCTGGAGTTTTAGAGCATATGTCACCATACTAAAAGTTCTGAGATGTGCAAAACACATTTTATTGTAGTGTGCTTAGCATGGCCTTTGCCTGGAAGGGCACAAGACGGACCACAAGCATGAGCAGCCAAGGAAGAAAGTCAAACCCTGGTTGATCTAGAATACTAACATCTCACTGGGGCTAGTGTCCATGAAGTACTGGCCCAGCTAACCCAGACAGAAACACACGTAAAGATCAACTCAGATCGTGAATCTCAGTTACCAAATTAAAACCAAAGCAAACAAAGGCAGTCCTGTCTGCTTCTCACTGCCCGTAGGCTCAGTGGCTATGTCCGAGTTACCTGGACTCCCACCACTGCATGTGTCTGCACACATTCTTTCCTAAGGCACACAGATCCAGTTGCCTTTGCCCAGTCAGCAATACATTCTCTTCCCCAAACTGACCACATTTTCTAGGTCTGTAGCACTCTATAAGGATAAAATAAAGTAATGCAAGCTGTCTAGATGCTCTTTCCCAGGAGAACTTAGCTCTCCTTAAAGCTCTTAGCCAGCATTCCTTTCTGAGCAGCTGTCTCTCACTGTATCTCGGATACTTTTGATTACACGATATTGGCTCAGATTCTCTACTTTTATATCACTGTTTTCCACTTCTCCCATCCAGCTTAGTTCACTCATTCATTCTTTTACACATCCTTGTCAGATGATTTCTTTTATACTTTATTCTTATTGAAATTTTTTTTCTGTAAAAAAGAATAGAGACTCTGAATAGATCTTCATCAATATCGAAAGGACCAAACTTTAAGATCTGGTCTCAGCTGCCAGGAGTCCAGATCTAGATATGCCCAAAGGCAAGGCAAGTACCTGTTTTGCTCAGTTGGATGCTAATACAGGGGAAAAGCAATGTGCTTGATGGGAACTCAACAGTGTGGAAGACAAAGCAGCTGCTAACCTTTTCTTATGGAAACCAAGCAGGATTCAGTGAGAACAGCTGAATTGGATCACAAGCTATGATTGTGAGCTTTCAAGAAAAAGGAGCAGAGGTGGTAGGCATGTTACATATCTGAATGCTGTGTGCAGGGATGTTAATGTTGTGTAGCCCATGCTATCTAACAGTGTTGTGTACAGGTATGTTAAGTTTTGTAAGCTATGCTACATAACTGAGTGCTATGTGCAAGGATACTAAGTTGTGTGGGACAAACTATGCAACTAAGTGTTATGTTCAACAACGTTAAGATTTGTAGACCATACTATATAACTGAACGCTATGTGCGGGGATGTTAAGATGTATAGGCCATGCTACATGAACTGAGAGCTATGTGCAATGATGTTAAGTTGTGTTTTGTTGGCTGAAGAAGAGCCCAAACAAGAAGGCATGATGTGCTGGGGAGAAGCAGAACATAAGATGTGAGGTTAGCAAGTTCTGCAGGGCTGTCGAAATTTTCTGTACCAAGACAGGAAGACAAGATTGACTGTATAGCACTATAAGTCCACAGAAGATTTTATTGGTTTCTCAGTGAAGGAATGAAGCAATAAGATAAGCCATAAGCCTTAGGATTTTCTTGCTTATTAGAAATAAACGCCTATGAAATAAAAACAGATGTTCACCCCAAACAACTCTCCCTTTCTTGAGCTGCTTTAAAATTTTTTATATTGCATTATTTTTTTTAATATTACAAAAGTAGTCTCCCAGGTTGAAACTAATAACATCGTAAGGCTGTAGTTATTGCGAGCACTACAAGAACAAAATATAGGGTGTAATGTTAGTCAATTTTTTTTATGACAAAATACTTGAGATAAGCAACTGAGAAGGAGAAGACTTTTCGTGGCTCCTGATTTCAGAGACTTCAGTGTATGATGGCCCTGTTGCTCTAGGTCTGTGGAGAGGCAGGACACCATAGTGAGGAGCATATCCAGTGCTGGGAGAGAAAGTAAGTGTAGGGGCTGGAGTCTTAAAAGAGGCCCCACCCCAGTATTTTATTTCCTTCCACTGGGCTTCTATCTCCCAGTTCCATTAGAAGCCAGCAATCAGCCTTCCACACATTGCCTTGGAGGGCATTTAAAATTTAATCAGGGCACAGCATTTCTACAATTCTAGAAAATAAGTTGTGAATTGATCGTAATTAGTCCAATCTGAAGTCATTGGAGGCACATGAAGTGGCAGCTGATCTGTCCCGTCCTTTAGTGAGAATTTAAAGGAAAACGTGTTGGTAACATGATGTAGCTAATTATATTAAGCCTTAAGATTGCTTTTTGTGACCTTGTCTGTGGCATTATCTTCTTTGAAATAAACAGAAGATAAGTAAATGTGTAAGTCAGAGAGAGAGAGAGAGAGAGAGAGAGAGAGAGAGAGAGAGCAAATACATTATACCATCATTTAGTTGTTTTGGTATTTCAAATATTAATGCCATTTTTTAAAAGTCTCATTTTGAGTTTACCCACATATTACTTTGCATTTGCTTACCCCAAAGATCAATGTTACTGTTGAATAAGGAATCTGGTTTCATAATATATTGGATTATATAATATATAATATATACTAATACATATAACATAATATACACAGGATCTATTTAATTGCTAGGGATAAATATTATTGCTATGACAACTTGGCTACATTATCTTTGAAGATTAGACACTTTGTAAGTCTGTATTAATCTAGAAAAAATGAAAATATTTAAATCATAAGTAAACTCACATGATTCTTTAGTGTTAGATATAAACAAGTATATTTTATAATGAATACAAAGACATTAACAATTATATGCATCAAGAATTCACCCAGTCTAATCAGGAAATCACAGCAGTCATATGAGCTGTATATAATATATGCAATCTTAAGAACCAAAGAATAGAAAATAAGTCAGTTAACACTGACTTTTTAATGTTGAGTCTATTAGACAACTTCCATATTTTCATCAAGAAGAGAGATTTTCCTCTTTTTAAAATTTAAAATACAATTACATAATTTTACACCCTCCAACATGTCCCATGCCCCCATCCTCCCTTCTCAAATTCATGGAATCTTTTTAAAAATTGTTATTACATATATATGCAAGTAAATGCATAAAGACACCATACTGAGTGTTTATTGTTATTTGTATGTATGCTTTTAGGCCTGACTACTTTGCATTGGACAGCCAATTACAGGGATGAGTTAAAAACCCTAATTCTCCCTCTGTTAGTAGTCATTAACTGCCTACCACCTAGGGATGAGGTCCTATGACATTTCTCCCATCCGTGTTTCAGTGCCACCTACTGTTGTCATTGTTCATGTCTTCTTTAAGAAGCCCCACTGCTGAGATTTTATGAATGAAGCTTCCTTGTTATATCTAGAAGATACAATCTTGTCAAAGACTTCTTGGTTCTCTGACTCTCACAATTGTTTGATCCTCTTTTCTATGATATTCTCTGAGCCTTTGGCATAAGGATTAGGTTGTATGACACCCCAGGGTCAGTTCTCAGGATTTTGGCTAGTTGTGGCTTTCTCTAATGGTTTGTTTTTGCTGCACAAAGAATATTTTTAAATAAGGCATGAGAGGAATTAATAATGCTAAGGATGTTTGAAATATCCACAGGGAATCATATTAATTTATATTTATCTAAAATTATATGTGACAACATGTGTATATTAATGAATATGTAACTGTATGTATATACTTAATATATTTTTGTACTTCAAATCACCATTTATTTTCTAATATCAAAGGAATTTTTCCATAGTATATGTGAGAAAAGACATCACATATAAAATATTAATATTATACTGAACATTAATATATACCATAGACACTGTAATAAAATATATAAAATCATTTGAAGAAAAGACAATTTACAATTGAGATACCTTCATGTAGGATGCAAGTAAAAGTCATTCAGTAAATGTCTGTGGTTTTATGTTCTCGCTTAACCTAAAATTGCTTTCTTACCTTTTTGGTCACTTTTAATGACAGTGGAATGCTTTAAAAATCTTGCCATACCTCTTATATAATGTCACAATTTGAATTTGTTCAATTTCTCATTGCTAGATCTAAGGTAAACATTTTATTAAGACTAATGTTAGACATGTTGAAAACTTTAAGATTAATTTGTGCTATGATCTACTCTTCATTTCTATGAATAAATACATATATAGATAGACTAGCTTAGTAGAACCAAATGTATGTGAAAATTGTTGAGAATTAAAAAAAAAAACCTAAAATTTCCAAAGTTTGAGGAAGCACAGGTTACCATCAAAAATTAAAGTATCTACATTTATCCAGAAGAAAATGAAGAAAAGCAATAGGCTTCATCTTTAGGTCCTGAGAGGAGGAGGATTATAAACCAAACAATTGCATTTCGGTTCAAGATGTAGATGGTCATTTTATTTTATTTTTTCTTTATTTTTTATTCTTCAAGCTACATTTCAATCTCAGTCCCCTCCCTATTCCCCCCTCCAGTCCCACCCTCCCACCCTCAATCCCCCATCCTCTTCCTTTTTTTTTAAGTTTAAGGTATATCTTATTTCCCCCTACAGTTTCCCCTTTCAGTCCAACAAATGGCTCGTTCTCTTATAATAATAAATACAATACAAAACAACAGAGGTAATTAGGCCACAGTTATGAGGGTTATATGGCTTAGCGTACATTCCCAATGTCCAGTCCATATGTATTTGGCACCTGACTTTAATATTCTACTATCTAACCATCTCCATGAGTTTAAAGTTCTATATCTGACTCAACATTCATACTAACTTGCAACACAATTTTAAAAACATCTTCTTAGGTCTATAACACTCTCTTGACTCCTAAACAACTCAAAATTTAATTATGAGACTCTAGCTATCTATTCTTCAATCACCTCAGAGACATGAGAGGGATAAATATACCTGATTTTATAGGAAGTATAGGGTCTGCAGCTTCCCAAACTAAGAAATGACATACCAGTGGCTGCCTGGACAATTCCCATTTTCTCTCCATACATTACAGCATCAATATTCAGTCATTTGGCCCTGTTTCTCTGACAGACATTGATTATAGAGCAGGGATTATGAAGGACTTGCCTACCCTGTCTTGGCAGTGCTAGGCTGTCGCCTTACCTGCTTCCAAGTTTTGTCCTTTTAGGACAGCATTCTGTCTACAGGTAGAGCAAGGGGCTTTTCCTACCAAGAGATAGGCTTGCGACTAATTCAATCATCTCCCACTGGAGATTTTTCGATGCTCATTCTACTTGGGTAGAATAGGGGTTGCTGTCAGGAGTTGATATGTCTCGATATAAAAAAATCTAAAGTTACGAAAACATCTTTGAATGCCATATTCTGCAGATCTCTTGAGGTTTTTGAAGAGGCCCTATCTATCTCTTATATTAGGATAAGCAGATGTTGCTTGTCTCTTAGCAGCTTTATTTCTGATTAGCTTAGAAAATAACTATAATAGACTGTCATATTACCTAACAAAATGACAGGCTTGCATGACTATTAGTTTGCATTTCTTAATTATCCTAAACAGTTTATGACAATTAGTAGTAAAAGGCTGAAACATCACATTTCATTTTTTTTCTTTACCTCCTAATCCTTCCATCCCATTTCTCTGGGGTGGGGTGTCCTTATATAACAGTCTCTCATCTCAGTTGAGAGGTCGTATGAGGGCCAAGAGCCTCCTCATTCATTGGGTGTCTACGAGGCAGTACCAGCAGTGAAAAGTATCTCATTGCCCAGGAGAGAGAACTAAAAAACAAACAAACAAATAAGCAGACACACAGATAAAAAAGAATAAAAATAGAAAAAATATAATAAATAAATAAATATATAAAAATAAAAAGTCTATGTCCAAGTTCCCTTTGGTGTGTTAGTTGTAGTATCGATACCTTCTACTATATAGCTAAAATCCTACTATAAGTGAATAGATGCCATATGCATCCTTCTGAGTCTGGGTTAGCTCACTCAGGATGAGCTTTTCTAGTTCCACTCATTTGGCTGCAAATTGCATAATTTCATTGTTCTTGGTAGCTGAATAATATTCCATTGTGTAGATGTACCACAGTTTTTTAACCCATTCTTCGGTTGAGGGACATCTGGGTTGTTTCCAGTTTCTAGCTATTACAAATAAGGCTGCTATAAACATAGATGAGGAAACTTCCTTATGATTCCGTGAAGAGGTATTTGTTTGTATACCCAGAAGTGGCATGGCTGGGTCCTGAGGCAAAGCTATTCCAAGTTTTCTAAGATATCGCCAGAATGACCTCCATAGTGGTTGCACAAGCCTGCACTCCCACCAGCAATGGAGCAGGGTACCCCTTTCTCCACACCCTCACCAGCATGTGCTGTCATTTGAGTTTTTGATCCTAGCCATTCTGACAGGTGTGAGATGGAATCTCAGAGTCATCTTGAGTTGCATTTCTCTGATGATTAAGGGTGTTGAGCATTTCTTCAAGTGTCTCTCTGCCATTACGAATTCCTCCTTTGTGAATTCTCTATTTAGCTCCATGCCCCATTTTTTGATTGGATTATTTGGTTTCTTGGCATTTAATTTCTTGAGTTCTTTGTAGATTTTGGATATTAGCCCTCTGTCAGATGTGGGGTTGGTGAAGATTTTCTCCCAGTCTGTAGGCTGCCGTTTTGTTCGAATAACAGTGTCTTTTGCATTACAGAAGCTTTTCATAAGCATAGCAGGTGGAACCATGAAAAAAAAATCTATAAACCTCAATTGACACATTGGTTCAAGAACATATAATAAAGTTACAGAAGTTTGGACTCTGAGGCCTTTCAGACCTAACAACTGTCTTTTCTTTCTTTTTTTAAATTTTTTTTTCTTTATTACTTCAGGTTACATCTCGATCACAGTGCCCTCCTTCCACCCTTCCTGGTTCCACCCTCCCCACCCTCTCCTCCCTACCCCACCCATCCCACTCCTCCTATGTGGAATGTCCCTGTATATCATCCCCTCTCAGTTTAGCAGTCATATGAGGGCTAAGAGCTTCCTCTTGCACTGGGGGCCTACACGGTAGCACCCTTAGGGCAAATGTCTCACTAATAGGTAACAAAGTCTATGTTCCTGATCCTTTTGGCGTGTTGGTTGTAGGATAGTTTTCCTGTACTATATAGCTAAAATCCAATTATAAGTGAGTAGACGCCATGTGCATCTTTCTGAGTCTGGGTTAGCTCACTCAAGATGAGCTTTTCTAGTTCCAACCATTTAGATGCGAATTGCATGATTTCCTTGTTTCTGATAGCTCAGTAGTATTCCATTGTGTAAATGTACCACAAATTTTTTATCCATTCGTCGGTTGAGGGACACCTGGGTTGACTTCAGTTTCTAGCTATTACAAATAAGGCTGCTATGAACATAGATGAGGATATGTCCTTGTAGTTTTCTAAGATATCGCCACACTGATTTCCATAGTGGTATTACAAGCTTGGACTCAAACCAACAATGGAGGAGAGCTCCCCTTTCTCCACAACCTCACCAGCATGTGCTGTCATTTGAGCTTTTGATCTTAGCTATTCTGACAGGAGTGAGATGGAATCTCAGAATCGTCTTGAGTTGCATTTCTCTGATGATTAAAGATGCTGAGCATTTCTTCAAGTGTCTCTCAGCCATTAGGGATCCTCCTTTGTGAATTCTCTCTTTAACTCTGTTCCCACTTTTGATTGGATTATTTGGTTTCTTGGCATTTTATTTCTTGAGTTCATTATAAGTAATAGATATTAGCCCTCTGTCAGAAGTGGGGTTGGTAAAGATCTTTTCCCAATCTGTATGTTGCAGTTTTGTTCGAATGACAGTGTCTTTTGCCTTACAGAAGCTTTTCAGTTTCATGAGGTCCTATTTATTGATTGTTGGTCTTAGGTCCTGGGCTGTTGGTGTTCTCTTCAGGAAGTTCCCTCTTATGCCGATGAGTTCAAGGGTTTTCCCACTTTCTCTTCTATTAGATTTAGTATGCAGGGCTTTATGTTAAGATCTCTGATTCATTTGGACTTTAGTTTTGTGCAAGGTGATAAGTATGCGTCTAATTTCATTCTTTTATATGTCAACATCCAGCTAGACCAGCACCATTTGTTGAAGATGCTGTCCTTTTTCCATTATACAAGTTTGGCTTCTTTGTCAAAAATTAAGTGACCATAGGTATGTGAGTTCATTTCTGGATCTTCAATTCGATTCCATTGGTCCACTGGTCTGTTTCTATGCCAGTACCATGCTGTTTTTATTACTATTGCTCTGTAATATAGCTTGAAATCTGGGATGGTGATACCTCCAGATTTTTTTTTATCATATAGGATTAATTAGCTATTCTGGGTTCTTTGTTTTTCCATATGAAGTTGAGAATTGCTTTTTCCAGGTCTATAAAGAATTGTGGTGGTGTTTTGATAGGAATTGCATTGAATCTGTATATTGCTTTTGGCGGGATGCCCATTTTTATTATGTTGATCCTACCTATCCATGAGCAGAGGAGATCTTTCTAACTTCTGATGTCCTCTTCAATTTCTTTCTTCAAGGACTTAAGGTTTTGTTATACAGGTCTTTCACTTGCTTGGTTAGATTTACCCCCAGGTATTTTATATTGTTTGTGACTATTGTGAAGGGTGTTGTATCCCTAATTTCTTTCACAGTCCATTTATTTTTTGTATAAAGAAGGGCTTCCAATTTTTTTGAATAAATTTTGTATCCAGCCACATTGCTGAAGGAGTTTATCAGTTGTAGGAGTTCTCTGGTGGAATTTTTGGGGTCACTTATGTATACTATCATATTGTCTGCAAATAGGGATAATATGACTTCTTCGTTTCTAATATTTATCCCCTTGATCTCTTTTAGTTGTCTTATTGCTCCTAGAAGAACTTCAAGTACTGTGTTTAAGAGATATGGTGAAAGTGGGCATCCTTGCCTTGTAGCTGAGTTTAGAGGAAATGCTTTAAGTTTCTCTCCATTTAATTTGATGCTGGCTACTGGCTTGCTGTATATCATCTTTATTATTTCTAGGTATGGTCCTTGTATGCCCATTCTCTCTAGGACTTTTAGCATGAAGGGATGTTGAATTTTGTCAAATGCTTTTTCAGCATCTAGCTAGATAATCATGTGATTTTTTTCTTTCGGCTAGTTTATATGGTGAATTATGTTGATGGATTTTCATATGTTGAACCACTTCTGCATTCCTAGAATGAAGCTTAATGATCATGGTGTATGATACTTTTGATGTGTTCTTGGATTCAGTTTGCCAGTATTTTATTAAGTATTTTTGAGTCACTGTTCATGAGGGAAATTGGCCTGAAGTTCTGTTTCTTTGTTGGGTCTTTGTGTGATTTAGGAATCAGGATGACTGTGGCCTCATAGAATGTGTTTGGCAGTGTTCCTTCTGATTCTATTTTGTGGAAGAATTTGAAGAGTATTGGTATTAGCTCTTCTTTGAAGGTCTGGTAGACTTCTGTGCTGAAATCGTCTGCCCCTGGACTTTTCTTGGTTGGGAAATTTTTAATGACTGTTTCTGTTTCCTTAGTGGTTAGTGCTGTTTAATGTGTTAACCTGATCATGATTTAACTTTAGTATCTATCAAGAAAATTTTCCATTTCGACTAGGTTTTCAAATTTGGGGGAGTGCAGATTTGTAAAGTAGAACCTAAACATTCTCTGGATTTCCTTAATGTCTATTATTTCTCCCTTTTAGTTTCTGATTTTGTTGATTTGGGTTTTTTCCCTCTGCCTTTTAGTTAATTTGGCTAAGGGTTTGTATATTTTGTTTATTTTCTCAACCAACTCTTGGTTTCTTTGATTCTTTGTATTGTTCTTTTTGTTTCTAAGTTGTTGATTTCAGCCCTAAGTTTGATGATTTCCTGCCTTCTGCTCCTCTAGGGAGTGCTTGATTCTTTTTTTCCCCAGTTCTTCCAGTTCAGCTGTTAATTGGCTAATATGACCTGTCAAGATTTTCTTTTTGAGGGCACGTAATGCTATGAACTTTCCTCGTAGCACTGATTTCATTGTGTCCCATAGGTTTGGGTATGCTGTGCTTTCATTGTCGTTGGATTTTAGGAAGTCTTTGATTTCCTTCTTTGTTTCTTCCCTGACCCAGTAATCATTCAGTAGAGAGTTTTTCAGTTTCCATGAATGTGTAGGCTTTCTGTTATTTCTGTTGTTGTTGAAGTCCAGCTTTATTCCATGGTGGTCTGATAAGATACAAGGGGTTATTTCAATTGAGGCTTGCTTTGTGTCCAACTCTCTGGTTGATGTTGGTAGAGGTTCCGTGTGGTGCTGAAAAGAAGGTGT
The DNA here is from genome assembly GCA_907164525.1 of Lophiomys imhausi. NCBI lineage: Eukaryota > Metazoa > Chordata > Mammalia > Rodentia > Muridae > Lophiomys > Lophiomys imhausi. The sequence goes on from CAJQZJ010000594.1 coordinate 7,890,776, forward strand.
ATTCTTTTGTGTTTGGGTGAAACGTTCTGTAGATATCTGTTAGGTCCATTTGGTTCATGATCTCTGTTAGACTCATTATCTCTCTGTTTGGTTTCTGTCTCGATGACCTGTCCATTCTTTTGGGTGGGGCATTGAAGTCTCCCACTACTAATGTGTGGGGATCAATGTGAGGTTTAAGCTTTAGAAGAGTTTCTTTCACAAATGTGTGTGCCCTTATATTTGGGGCATAGATATTTAGTATTGAGATGTCATCTTGATGAATTTTTCCTTTAACAAGTATATAGTGTCCTTCTCTATCTTTTTTGATTAACTTTAGTTGAAAGTCTATTTTATTTGATATTAGGATGGCTACTCCAGCTTGCTTTCTGGGACTGTTTCCTTGGAAAACGTTTTCCAAGCTCTTTACTCTGAGGTAGCATCTATCTTTGTTAGTGAGAAGTGCTTCTTGTGTGCAGCAAAATGATGGGTGTTGTTTAAGGATCCATTCTGTAAGCCTGTGTCTTTTTATTGGGGAGTTGAGTCCATTGATGTTGATGGATATTAATGACCAAAGGTTGTTATTTCCTGTTATTTCGATGTAGGTGGTGGTTATGTGGTTTGTTTTTTGTTTTGTTTAGCTACAGTGGAGTTTTTTGCTTCCTCTGTTTTCTTGGATGTAGTTATATTCTCTGGGTTGGAATTTTCCTTGTAGGATCTTCTATAGGGCTGTATTTGAGGGTAGATACTGTTTAAATTTGGTTTTGTCATGGAATATCTTGTTTTCTTCATCTATGTTGATAGAGAGTTTTGCTGGGTATAGTAGTCTGGCTGGGCACCTATGTTCTCTTAGGGCTTGTAGGATGTCTGCCCAGGCCCTTCTTATTTATTTAAAGTTTCTGAGGAGAAGTCAGGTGTAATTCTGATGGGTCTGCCATTATATGTCACTTGACCTTTTTCTCTTACAGCTTTTAATATTCTTTCTTTCTTCTGTATTTGGAGTTCCAATTATTATGTGGCAAGAGGAATTTTTTTTCTGATCTAATCTGTTTGGTGTTCTGTATGCCTTTTGGAATTTTACCACCATCTCTTTCTTTAGGTTTGTGAAGTTTTCTTCTATGATCTTGTTGAAGATATTTCCTGGACCTTGGAGTCAGGAGTCTTCTTTTTCCTCTATGCCTATAATTCTTAGGTTCCATCTTTTCATTGAGTCCTTGATTTCTTGGATATTGTGGGTGAGAACTTTGTTAGATTTCTCATGTTCTTTGGTTGTTGTACTGATTTCTTCAATCGAATCTTCCATGCCTGAGATTCTGTCTTCTATCTCTTGTATCCTAATTTTGATACTCCTGTATATAGTTCCTGTTCTCTTCCCTTGATTTTTCCACCTCTATGATTGTCCCTGCTTGTGTTTTCTTTATTGCTTCCACTTCCAATTTCAAGTCTTGAATGATTTTATTCAATATATATGCTTTCTTTTCCAATTTGCTTGTCTTTGTGTACAAATCTTTCAAATCTTGCATTGCCTTGTCTCTTTCCTATGCATGTTGGGCTGATTTGGGGGAGGTCTCTAATTGCTTTCATTTGTAAAATTGAGGATTTTTTAAATTCTTTCAGAGATTTAAGTTCTTCTTGTAAGAACTCTATCATTTTCCAGAGTATAGATTTGTCATCATTTTCATGTGTTTCAGCTGTGATGGATGGTCAAGGCTTGCTGTACTAGCATAGCTGAATTTTGTTGGAGTCATATTTCCCTGACTTTTGTCAGTTCTTTCACTGGCCTTTAGCCATCTGGTTGTCCTTAGCTGTTTGTTCCTGGTGCCTTCCAGGCTTGGTGCCAAGAAGGGAACTTTGGTGTAGAGGTGAACTTTGGTATAACTTGGTGATCTGTAGCTCTCCACGGGCTGGATGGGGCCTTGTGAGGGGCTGGTTCTCAGTGTGTCTCCCAGAGCTCACCCCTTCCTGTTGTGTCCTAAGTGGCAACTCAGGTCAGAGGTTGTAGTGGGATGTGTTATTCCTGCTTGCAGGTTCCCGAGATCCATCTGGTTTTCTTAGTGATGTCAGTGTGGATTGGCTGTCCACAGACTGAATGCTGGAGCTGCAGCTCCCCTGCAGCTTATGCGTTGGGACCGTGATTGTGGTCTTCCAAGCTGCTCTCATTGGGTTCTCAGGTTCAACTTGTGCCTTATAGCCAGAAGCACTGTCATCTGGTACAGCCCACGTCACCCAAGCAACAAGCAATGGTTTGGGGTTGTTTCACTGCTCCTAAGTCAGAGCTCTCTTGTGTTATAGCCTGGTTGTTCAGGGGAGTGCCTAGGCAGGTGTAGTCAGGGAGTTCTGATATGGAATTCAGACCCTGTCCACAGTGCTTGAACTGGGGGATGCTCAGCTGCCTTTTCCCAGCCAGAATCACTGTGCTCCAGTGTAGCCTGCCAGCGCCAAAGTGGCTTCTGGCAGTTTCCCTGTAACTATGGTGTCAGGTCTGTGGTTGTGGTCCTCCCATGCTCTTCTCTGGGGGGTTTCAGGATCAACCTGTGCCACTCAGTAAGAAGTTCTTTGGGTCGGTGCAGCATACCTGCTTGTGCTGACTTCACCAGGCCACTCAGTCTATGGCCTCAGTCCAGGGCATTTAGCACTGAAGCAGTCCTGGACTATGGCGTGCTATCTGAGGGGGCGAGCAGTGCCCAACCTCAGAACGAAATAGTTCAGAACTGCTTTACTGCTCCAGAAGGTGATCTAGATGTTGTAAACTCTGACAGTAGACTGAGGTCCCTCCCAAAGTGGGTGTGGGCAGTGAGTTCACAAAGCGTCTCCAGCACTTGGACTCTGGGGGATCTCAGGAGCCTTTTCTCTGTCAGAGGCGCTGTGGTTCCAGTGCAGCCTGTCTGGGTCGGCAGTGCTTCTAACAGATTCCCTGTAGCTAGGTGTCAGGAATGTGGTTATGGTCCTCCCAAGCTACACTTGGCGGGGTAGGGGGTGTCCCAGGATCAGCCTGTGCCTCTCTGTCAGAAGTTCTGAGGTCGGGCACCGCCCACCCCGTCAGATAGCACGCCATAGTCCAGGACCCCTTCAGTGCTCTTTGGGCGGAGTCCTAAATGCACTGGACTGAGGCCGTAGACTGAGTGGCCTGGTGAAGTCAGCACAGGCAGAGAGTTCCAATATGGACTTCACTCAGCGAATCTCAGCCCCCTTTTCTCTGCCTGAATCACAGTGTTCCAGAGCAGCCTGCCTGGGTCAGCTGGGGCTTCTACCAGACCCGCTGTAGTTAGGGTGTCAGGACTGTGGCTATGGTCCTCTCAATCAACTCTCAGAGGAGTCTTAGAGCCAGTCTGTACCTCTCAGTTTGAAACTCTGTGAACCTGTGCAGTCACTGCTCTGGGCTGAGATGTGGATTCTGTGCCCTGATGCACATCTGGGAGCCCAGCCTAGAAGCTAGGCAGGGGAGGAGGGTGTTCCCAATATGGAGTTCACTTAGTGAATCTCAGCTGCCTTTTTCCTACCTGAATAGCAGTGTTCCAGAGCAGCCTGCTGGGTCAGCAGGGGCTTCCACCAGACCCCCTGCAGTCAGGTGGGTGGGGTTGGGCAGGGAGTTCCAATTTGTATTCTATATCCTGCCCACAGTACACTTGAGCTCAGGGAAGCTCAGCACCTGCCTGCTGGATCCCACTGTTATCCCTCAGCCAGACACCACCATACTGAATATCCCAGGGAGAGTCGCCCTCCATCTTACCATGTTGGCTCTGCTGATGTTCTCCTGGGTGTCTGAACACCTGCACAGATGTTGTAGGTACAGTAAACTGAGAAGGTCCTCTGTTTGGAGGTTGAAACTGGTAGCTGGCATCCTGAAAGGATCCTATATTCCCTCTCTTTCACTGTAGTAGGGAGTGGAGTCTCCTGGTGGGAAGCACTCCATGCCCCGTGTCCACAACTCCGATCCTCCAGTATCTATATTTCCATTCTCGAGTTTTTTATTGTCCCTGTCTTTGGTGGGCAAGCCCAGATAGACTTGCGCCTCACAAACTGCCATTCACCATGAGTATATCTCTGCATTTGTCCAATTGGTCTTCCTGAAGATCAGAATGTGTCAGACTTGATTGTCACCATCTTGCCCGCCCCACATTATATATTTTTAATGAGATTATCTGACCTAGGATGATAATGCCTCCCCTAAGACCAGTAAATTATCTAACAAAAACCCATGTACCAGACATGAAAAATCTCCATTTGAGTTGTTGGTCAGGCGAATCCAAGTGCCTCCTAAAACAATATAGACTATTGCTATTTCACTTAGTTTCCTTCCTGAAGTTGAAGGTCCAGGTGTTTCTTCAGTTCCAGTGGTCCATACAAGGGGCATCCAGGAGCTCCAGGGTCTGATGCAAGTCCATTATTTTAAGGCCCTGTGTAGCATGGTGTCATAGAACAACTCATGTCCCTGTATGGTCCCTAAGTAGCAATTTATCCAGCTGTTTCAAAGTTCCATACTAGCTCTTGGGTAGCTGGTTCATGAATAAAGAATCTATGCATAGCAGTTTGATGATTTAGCTAAAATAAAACTCTATAAATATTTAGCATTTATGATAATTGCTGCCTTCCCACCACCCTATTATCTTTGGACTTTAATAGTATACTTCAAGATTAAATGGAAACTGTGGTCCATGCTGTCTGCATTTTCCTTTGTTTTAAGAAAGGCACTGTAGAGCTAATTTTAAAAAAAACTGGTCATTATTCTTAGAAAAATAATGCAACTTTCTATACTATTTTCTTTCTAAACAGAATTTTATGTATTTTTCACTCTATTCAGAGATCCCTAATTACTAAAGTTTCATAGGAATCTTGAAATAAAGACATCTATTTATACAAATTCCCATTAATAGATTCTAGAAGCAAGGATCCACTGAAGCTCATACATAATTCCTTTTTTTGAGGGAACTAAAGTCATCTAGTTATATTTTCATAATTTGTGTAGCCTTTTCAGTTTAGAGTTGTGGTATTTATTAATATGCATATTGTGATTACAAATAAATAAAATCTGGTTAATATGAGACATAGATAAATTTCCTAGAGTCTTATGTGCCACACAGAAAGGTAAGAAGACACAGACATACTATCTCATGTTAAAATTGAAAGCTGTCAAGTTCAGAGAATTGTGCAGTTTATCCAGAGTCACCTAGAGGTGATCATCATCAAGAATAGAAATTAGATCACTTCAACTGTGAAGATAATTTTTATTATATCTCTATAGTTACCACAGTGTTATAATGTACTGCATTCCATAGTACATAAATAAATCATTTTTTTTAGAATTAGTGTCAGTTTCTCTTTCATCTGTTTAACAGCAGTGGGTCATAGGTCAAGTTAATATTAAAGTCAGAAAGTGACCCTGTTATCAATCCACTGAAAGACCTCATGGAGTCATTTGTCAAACACATTCATATCAAGATGGTGGAGTTTAGAAAATGCCTGGATTTTAGTTTTGTACAAGGTGATAAGTATGGGTCTAATTTCATTCTTTTATAAGTGGACATCCAGTTGGACCAGCACCATTTGTTGAAGATGCTGTCCTTTTTCCATTGTCCGGTTTTGGCTTCTTTGTCAAAAATTAGGTGACCATAGGTTTGTGGGTACATTTCTGGGTCTTCAGTTAGATTCCATTGATCCACTGGTCTGATTCTATATCAGTACCATGATGTTTTTACTACTATTGCTCTGTAGTACAGCTTGAAATCTGGGATGGTGATACCCCCAGATGTTTGTTTTTTTGTTTTTTTTTGTTTTTTATTGTACAGGATTGATTTAGCTATTCTGGTTTTTTTTGTTGTTGTTGTTGTTGTTCCATATGAAATTAAGAATAACTTTTTCCAGGTCTAAAAAGAATTGTTTTGGTATTTTGATAGGAATTGCATTGAATCTGTATATTGCTTTTGGTAGGATGGCCATTTTTATTATGTTGATCCTACCTATCCATGAGCATGGGATATCTTTCCATCTTCTGATGGCCTCTTCAGTTTCTTTCTTCAAGGGCTTGAAGTTCTTGTTGTACAGGCCCTTTACTTGCTTGGTTAGAGTTACCCCCAGGTATTTTATGTTGTTTATGCCTATTGTGAAGGGAGTTGTTTCCCTGATTTCTTTCTCAGCCCATTTATTTGTTGTATGAGCTAAACCAGACTCAGAAGGATGCACATGACATCTATTCACTTATAGTCAGATTTTAGGTATATAGTACATGATATCTATACTATAACCAATGCACCAAAGGGAACATGGGCATAGACTTTTTCTTTTTCTCCCTGTCAATGAGACACTTTTCCCTAGTGATGCTGCCTTGTAGGCTCCCAGTGTATGAGGAGGCTCTTGGCTCTCATATGACTGCTGAACTGGGGCGGGGGATTGTTATGTAGGGACATTCCACTCCAGAGGAGTGGGATGGAAGGGTTAGGGGGTAGAGGGTGGGAGGGCATGACTGGGATGGGTGGCAAGAGGACACTATGTTGGAGATGTAACCTGAAGTAATAAATAAATTAATTAAAAAAAAAAAGAAAAGAAAATGCCTGGATTTTATTGTTAGTAGTATTCCAGTTCCATGAAGAAAACTGAGACCCTAAGAATTTAGGTTAGTGGTTCTCAACCTCCCTAATGCTGTAACCCTTATGTTGTGATGTCCCTCAACCACCAAATTATATCATTGCTCCTTTATAATTGTAATTTTGCTAGTTATGAATCGTAGTATAAATATCTGCTAGGTAAGATATCTTGATATGTGACTCACAGGTTGAGAACCACGGATTTAGGTCATCTATTTAGGCTTCAACTTATAACATAAATATAGGTGTCTTCATGTATTTAACAAAGGCAGCATCACTCCTCATTTTTAATCTAAAAGATGCAATTACTCATTCAGCAATTGAGTGGCCCTAATCATATTCATGCCAAAGTAAGATCTGCTGATCCTGAGCAGGATTCTGCATTTCTATTTCTTTATTTCATGCATAGATCAAATCTGTGTGCTCTATGCCAATCATCTTTTATTACCAAGAAAAGCATGTCTTACTGTGGTCCTAGATTCAAAAATTTCTGGGCAGGCTTATTTTCTGCTGGTTCTGAGGAGTATTTAAAGATGGTGCTCAGAAAAGTGTCTATCTAGCCAGTCTCTTCTCAATTATATGTTGCCTCTTATAATCATACTTGAGAATTCCCAGTCAAATCATACTCGCTATGCATATTTCCTGTGTGGCATATCTCCCTGATAAAAATATGAAGTTCATATGCCATGTGTTCATGTGACCTCAATTCCTCTCTAGAGAATACCCAAATATTGATATTAAAAGTCTCAGAGACATCCAAGGCAAATCTAATAGAGCATTAGGGGAGATGTCGCCTGTTTGGAAAATGGATGAGAATTTGCACAGTATACTCACATCTGTAATCCCAACACCCAGAATGTTGAGACAGGAGGATTGCTGCTAGTTCTAGCCCAGCTTGTCTTACATAGTGAATTCCATTCTAACCTGAACAATAGTGTAGTATACTCTCTCAAAAATACATACATACATTCATACATGCATGCATACATACAAACACACACACACACATACAGAGAGATACATACAAATACACACAAAGAGAGAGAAAGTGAGTACAAGGGAGCACTCATTTAAAGTAATAGGCCTTTTTTAATATCATGAAGATTCGATACTGTTAAATGTATATGGAGTCAATAGAGAATGTGTGCATTTGCATTTTAGTTTTCTTATTTTGGTTTTGTTTATTTATTTAATAATTTTACATCCCAATTGTATCCCTCTCCCTCCCCTCCTCTGGGTCTTGCCTTCCTGGCCCCCTTTCCCTCATCTCCCCTCCCCGTCTCAGAAAAGGAGAGCCCCCGCCCCTCCCGCCATACAGTCCCACCCCAGCACATCCAGTCATACAGATCTGAGCACTTCCTCTTCCACTGAGGCCAAGCACCACCCTCCTGTTAGGAGGAAGTGATCAAAACAGGCATCAGGGTCCAAGCCAGAGACACCCTCTACCCCACTTGCTAGGGGATGCACATGATGACCAAGGTGCCCATCAGTTACATATGTGTCAGGGGCCTAGGCCCAGTTCATGTATGCCATTTGATTGATGGTTCAGTCTCTGTGAGCCCACATGGGCCCAGGTTAGTTGTAATTTAGTTTCTTATATCAGTGTATATTCAAGATTGTAAATGGAGATAATAGAAACCAGAAATGAGGACAGATTTCCAAACACATTTTCATCACCAAATGTTATTTATTTATATTTTAAAGTCATATCAGACAGATGCATTGCTTTCCTAAAGATTTTTTTTATGGAATTATGACTTACAGTGATTATGATGGCACTGATTGCATGTGTCCTTGATTCTGGATTGTAACAGATGAATAGATTGCTGGCTTCATATTTGGTGTTCTGGAAATCATAAAGTGGGGGGTAAGGTGACTGGGAGCACTCTGGAGACTGGTAATCCCATCTGAAGTCATTCACCCCCTGGGTCAGTGGTTGAGCATAGGGCAAATTGCTAGTGACATAAACCACTCGTGCAGGACTAGTTTTCACCACGACAGAAAGCTACCACGGTCAATACTCTTTAGTGATTCTTTTCTGCTTTGGCCAAAAATAACAGACATTTAAGAACCTCCTTAAACATCAGGACTACCTTGAGATTTTACCAAGTATCTGTCCATACTCACCCCTATAATCTATGACCCTGGACATGGCCCAGGTCCCTGACACCCCTACATATTAATACATAACAGGCTGCATGCTGCGGGAGTGAATCCAAAACCACTCTATAATGCATTGGACTAGTTGCATTGGAGCTCAAACTTGATCTCATATCTGTTTGTGCTCATGTATTTATGAGCGTGTGCCATCGCCTTTGGTTTTGCCCAGTTCCTGCTGCTGCTTCCCTTTAGTGAAGGAGGACACTTTGGCTCTCGGTGACAGTGCAGGTCTGGTTTGACACTTCCCCGCATCACACCTATTGTGCGTATTTGGCTTTGTAGAGATAACAGGCTCAGGGTCCTTACACATGTAAGCAGAGACCATGTCGGTGGCAAGAAAGTGACATTCCAACCTAGAATCAGTCTTTAACATGCAGGGCAATTTATAACCAAGCAATATATGACTCGTTGATTTAATTTTGAACTTTTTAAGTATTAAATTCTACTTCTGTTTCCCCATTGGATAGATATGACTGAAACCTTAACGTCTGTCTGTTGCCGAAGCTCCTGAATGCTAAATGTTTCTTTTTTTTTTAATTCTTTATTTTTTTTTCTTCAAGTTACATCTCAGTCACAAACCCTTCCCTATTCCCCCTTCCTATCCCGCCCTTCCACCCTCTTCCCCCCAGCAGCTTCCCCTTTCAGTCCAACAGATGGTTCCTTCTCTTATAACAGTAAATTCTATACAAAACAACAGATATAAATATGCCACATTTATGAGAATTAAATGGCCCAGTATACCTTCCCAATGTCCAGTTTATACATATTTGGCCCCTGACTTTAACATTCTACTATCTAACCATCTCCATGAGTTTAAAGGTCTATATCTGACTCAACATTCATACTAACTTGCAACACACTTTTAAGAGTAACTTCTTAGATCTATAACACCCTCTTGATTCCTAAACAACTCAAAATTTAACCATGAGACTCTAGCTGTCTATTCTTCAACCACCTCAGAGACCTGAGAGGGATAAATATATCTGCTTATATAGGAAGTGCAGGGCCTGCAGCCTCCAAAACCAAGAAATGACATACCAGTGACTGCCTGGATAGTTCCCATTTTCTCTCCATACATTCCTGCATCAATCTTCAGCCTTTGGGTCCTGTTTCTCTGACAGACATTTGTTGTAGAGCAGGGATTTTGAAGGACCTATCCACCCTGTCTTGTCAGAGCTAGGCTGTCGACTTCCCTGCCACCAAGTTTTGTCCTTTTTGACAGCAGTCTGTCTGCAGTTGGAGCAAGGAGTTTTTTTATGCCAAGAGATAGGCTTGCCACTAATTCAACCATCTCACACTGGAGATTCTTCGATGCTTATCTTCTACTTGGAGTAGAATAGGGGGTGCTGTCAGGAGCTGATATGTCTCGATATCAAAGGGAGTTGGTGGTCTTATGTATTCTGGAGTCATACGGAGCGGGGTGGTGAGGGTGCACACCCTTGGTCCCACCATTCAAGAAGAGTACACCCTTGGTCCCAGCACACTGGAGACAGAAACGGGCAGATCTCGGAGCTAAATGTTTCTTTTTGTGTAATACTGATCAGGGGTCTGCTAATACTCCTCCCAGCTTCCATTTGATACCAGTAGATATGTTATCCTGCTTTGGAGGTTGGTACTGTATAATACTTTGAGAGAAGAGAAACTTACTCAGTGAATTCTCTCTGAGTTCTTGAGCTTCAGTGTGACTTCCTTCTTTGTACAAAATAAAGATTATATTAACTGGATCTTTCTGCCAAATGTGATGTTTATGTTTACTTAACATGAGGACAGATGTCTACAAGTAGAAAAACAAACACAATTGCTGTTCTGAAAAGAGAGAGGCTGGTCAGTGGTGGCACATGACTTTAATCCTAGCATTTTGGAGGCAGAGACAGAAGGATCTCTGAGTTTGAGGTCAGCCTGGTCTATAGAGTGAGTTCCAGGCAGCCAAGGCTACAGAGAAACGCTCTCTCAAAAAACAAAAGCAAAAAAAAAGAAAAGAAAAAAGAGGAACCTGTGACCAGTAAATGAAGTGGCTCTCATGTCAGTATTCCCCATGCAGAGGCTGTATCTCTAAACCAAGTAGTAAGCACAGAGTTAAGGCAACATAATCTTTGTGTAGGAAGAATGGTTTAAATCTCAGATGCCAGTCCATGGGGTTTTCTATGTCTTGTAGCTTACTAAAAATAGACACGTTGGCCAGTCTTTACCTACCACATTCTGAACAAGTTAGACAATTTCTAATAGTATGGAGAGTTCACAAATAGCTCTCTCTGTCAAATATTCTGCTTTAAACAAAAGAAACCAGAAGCAGCTAATGCTAAGAAAATGCATTTTGTATGCCTAACTCAGCGACTGACCGTTCACTTCACCTGCTTCTTCCCTGTGCTTCCAGCACAGGGATCCATGTCAGCTGGAGTGTGAAGCCTCATCTCCATCCTTTGGTGAAAGAACTAACTGAAAATCACCTGAGGGCTGTGATAACTAAGTTCCTTCAATTATTAGGATTACAGACTGTAGCTATATTCACATGGGATGAAAGATTGGGCCATGGGAGGTGTTATGTTAGCAGAATTCTTTTCTGTTTAGTATGTTATACTGTCAAGTGACAACTGGGTGGAAACAGAGATGATGCACACAGTCCCTAGATGTATCTAAATGAGACATTGCTTCAGCTCATAGTTCCCAACTTAGGGGAACACAGAGGTTGTCTGGGCAGTGTTTTGTTGGATAATCATGACCATTCTGTTTTGCTGAAAAATAAAGCTTCTTAGGATATAGGACCATCAGGGTCAGATCCAGGCTAGTCTTGGGCAAATATTGAGAGTGGGTCATACCTATGGTCGTTCTTGAAAGACGTTAATGAGTGCTCTTCTTAAGGAGACGGAGACAACCAAAAGCAAGTTGGAAAAAGGGCCAGTCTTTAGTTTTCCAGGGGTGGAATTAGACTCTGCTGATGAGGAATGAAAAGCACAAAACTACTTGATGAATTTTGTGTAATATCCCTAAAACTTATGGAAGGTTTCCATAACTCCCTATTTGTGAAACAATATTGATCTCAAATTTACTTACAGTTAAAAAACAAAACAAAACAAAAAGTGCTGGGTGAACTCAGTAAAAAGTAAAGTCACTAATTTTCTGAATTTAAATTGTTCTACAGTTGCCCTCAGATTTTAAAATGTTATTTTCAGATGATAAATGAAAACATCTCCACTTATAACAGTAATCTTATGCCATATTGTTATTTTTTAAGTCTTTTTATAGTTTTTATCTCAAAGCATTTTATGACTTCTAAGTTAATTCAGTTCTGGTAAGATCTCTACCAGGTCAGCTCTGAATCCTCACCTGTGCAAACAGACTAGTTTTTTCCCCAGCATTTTCTGAGGCTTGAAAGGGATGTATTTCTGCTACTAGCTCCCTGCCATCTGTGCAAGTGTTGACTCTAGATGTAATCTACATTGAAAAGACTTCCTCTTACTTTTGCCCACTACTTGATGGCTTCATTTTACCTGTTGACATGAACTTGGCTGCTTCGAATACCCAGTTGCTTGTGGATGAATTAGCCACATGTCCAATAGCACCTTTGTTCTGTGTTCACATTATTTTCGGAAAGGAGTAATCATAGAAGTATGTTATTTCTTTAGAGTTAGATATTCCTGTTGTAAAAATTTGTATTTACATAATTCCTTTCTCCTACAGACCTCAAAATAAACTTGATGGTTTTATCAAGAAATGGCTTACACTTGCCATCATCACATATGTCAGACCCATGCTTGTTAGTTTTGGAAGCAGTCAAATTGGACTAATTGATTTCTCCAGGGAGCAGTTGGACATGACTCTTAAATGTGAGAGTTTGTGACTGTGTTGAATCCCATTTGTACACTTACATAATGCTTCTCAAATTCATGGGAGTATTTGTGATTTGTTGTCTACTATATTTTGATGCACTATTATGTTCTTAAGGTCTAGGAATTGAGCCTAGGGATTTACACTGATAGACAAGCCCTCTGCCACTGAGCTATTTCCGCAGTACCCATATTTCAAATTGTGTAGCAGTAGAACCTATCAGTTCATAAACAGGTAAACTTCAACTCCATCTAGTCCACATGCCTTGATTTTTTTCCCTTGGTAGATCTGTTGTGCTCTTCTGGGTGATAAGGACTTTTTGTGTTGGTCTTTTCCCCCAGTTTCTCACTCAGCACTCTCAGAAGTCTTTTTCTGATAACTCATAAGAAAGGAGTGTGGTGGTAGAGAAGATGAGGTCAGTACAATAATTTCATCTCAAACTGTGAGGATCCTAGATAAAAAGACTTTCCACAGCTGATGAGTGGCTCAACAAGGCCACCAGGTGCCCCATTCCTCAGATGTCTCCCACCGTCCTGATCTCTGCCTACGTTCTGCATGTAACTAACAGCACAGGCAGCATCTCCTCACACTGGGGAAAAAAAAAAACACAGTCATTTTTCATGTTCCCATCTAAAGCCATACCTTCAGCAGAGTGCAAAGGCCATCTTGACCTTGCTCAGCCATTCCCAAACAGGTTTACTAATTAGAATCATCAGGAGTTCTTTAAAAGTGCCAAAGCCCGGGGAATACAGTCTTCGTATGAAATCTCATCTCTATGGAGCATTTTTGGAGATCTTCTGTTCATTCCAACTTCTAAACAAGAATGGGCTCAGGCTCAGCCTGAGCCAGCTATCTTAGTTGAGCTAGGGACCTTCTTCTTCCTGCAGAGTAGCTAACCAAACCAAAGGGAATACTCAACAGAACTGGGATCTACTCACAGGGACAGAGAGAAGGAAAAGAGCTTTCTTTGCATGCATCCAGCAGCCATGGTAATACAGTGATCTTGGATCTTACAAGGGGGCTTGTTTTGAATTCTGTTCTATCTGCCTGACTGTGTCCTTGGGCATATTTTTAAGCTGCTTCTTCATCTGTGAAGTGAGGGTAACCATACAAAATCCCCAGCATTGCTTAACAATATAATGGAAAGGGGGTTTTGAAGTGTTTCTGCCCCTTTGCAGCTAGCAGGAAGCAGGAAGGGAAAGGAAAGAAGCAGTGCAGTGGAAGGAGAGTTTTTGTTTGTTTGTTTGTTTGTTTGTTTTTAATTTTGGCACTTGATGGCAATGAAGATTTCTTTTATTTATGTTTATTTATTACTTCAGGTTACATCTCCATCACAGTGCCCTCTTTCCACCCCTCCCAGTCCCGCCCTCCCACCCTCTTCCCCCTATCCCTTCCGTCCCACTCTCTGGAGTGCAGTGTCCCTAGATAACAGTCCCCCACCCCAGTTCAGCAGTCATATGAGGGCCAAGAGCCTGATCATACCCTGGGGGCCTACAAGGCAGCACCACTAGGGAAAAGTGTCTCATTGACAGGTAACAAAGTCTGTGTTCCTGTTCCCTTTGGTGTATTGGTTGTAGTATAGTTGTCCTGTACTATATGGCTAAAATCCGATTATAAGTAAATAGATGTCATGTGCATCCTTCTGAGCCTGGGTTAGCTCACTCAGGATGAGCTTCTCTAGTTCCACAGATTTGGCTGCAAATTGCACAATTCCGTTGTTTCTGGTGGCTGAGTAGTATTCCATTGTGAAGATGTAGCACAGTTTTTGTTTTTTTTTTATCCATTCCTCGGTTGAGGGACATCTGGGTTGTTTCCAATTTCTAGCTATTACAAATAAGGCTGCTATGGATATAGATAAGGAAACATCCTTGTGGTTTGGTGAAGAATCATTTGGATGTATACCCAGAAGTAGTATGGCTGGGTCTTGAGGTAGAGCTATTCCAAGTCTTCTAAGATATCAGCGCACTCACCACTATAGTGGTTGTACCAGCTTGCACTCCCATCAACAATGGAGGAGTGTTCCCCTTTCTTCACAACCTTGCCAGCATGTGCTGTCATTTGAGCTTTTGATCTTAGCCATTCTGACAGTTGTGAGATGGAATCTCAGAGTCATCTTGAGTTGCATTTCTCTGATGATTAAGGATGCTGAGCATTTCTTCAAGTGTCTCTCAGCCATTAGGGATTCCTCCTTTATGAATTCTCTGTTTAGCTCTGTTCCCCATTTTTTATTGGATTATTTGGTATCTTGGCATTTAATTTCTTTAGTTCTTTGTAAATTTTGGATACAAACTTAATTCAAAAAAATCAGAAGCTATTCTTTATACAAAAAAAAAAAACAATAAATGGGCTGAGAAATAAATTAGGGAAATAACACCCTTCACAATAGCCACAAACAATATAAAAATACCTGGGGGTAACTCTAACCAGGCAAGTGAAAGACCTGTATGACAAGAACTTCAAGTCCTTGAAGAAAAAAATTGAAGAGGACATCAGAAGATGGAAAGATCTCCCATGTTCATGGATAGGTAGGATCAACATAATAAAAGTGGCCATCCTGCTAAAAGCAATATACAGATTCAATGCAATTCCTATCAAAATACCAACACAATTCTTTATAGACCTGGAAAAAGTAATTCTCAGCTTCATATGGAATACAAAAAGCCCAGAATAGCTAAATCAATCCTGTACAATGAAAACACATCTGGAGGTATCACCATCCCAGATTTCAAGCTGTACTACAGAGCAATAGTAATAAAAACAGCCTGGTACTGGTATAGAAACAGACCAGGGGATCAATGGAATCTAATTGAAGACCCAGAAATGAACCCACACACCTATGGTCACTTAATTTTTGACAAAGAAGCCAAAACTGTACAATGGAAAAAGGACAGCATCTTCAACAAATGGTGCTGATCCATCTGGATATCCACATGTAAAAGAATGAAATTAGACTCATACCTATCACCTTGCACAAAACTTAAGTCCAAGTGGATCAAAGACCTTAACATAGGGCTGGACACACTAAATCTACTAGAAGAGAAAGTGGTAAAAACCCTCGAAATCATTGGCACAGGTGACAACTTCCTGAACAGAACACCAACAGCTCAGGATCTAAGACCAACAATCAATAAATGGGACCTCATGAAACTGAAAAGCTTCTGTAAGGCAAAAGACACTGTCATTCGAACAAAATGGCAGCCTACTGATTGGGAAAAGATCTTCACCAACCCCACATCTGACAGTGGAAGGGGAGTTTAAGAGCACCAGGAGACAAATGGGCCTGGCCACCACTGCTGCTGCTGCCATTAGCCTTCTCAGGATGCCCGCCTTATAAAAGCAGGGACCAGATCACAGGTCACTCCTGTGGCTGCCCTTGACATCACCTTGGGAACTTTTAAAGGATCAGTGCCTGGCCATATCTGATTCAGTGAATGGGGCTTTCTGGGAGTAGGCTCCAAGTATCAGTAGTTATTAGAAAGATTCACAAGCAGCTTGAATGCTCAGGCAAGGTGAAATGCAGGGTCTACAATCAGGACAGAAGGAAGGGAGTGTTTACTCTGCTGCCTATTTACTCTGCTCCAATGAATGAAGTCATGCATGTAGCTCCAACAAAGTACATTTTGAACTAGTTTGGATGCTCCTTGCCTGTTTTATGGCTGATAAAATCCTATATCCCCTCTATGCGTGTAATCAGACTTTCCGGCTACCTGCTCATTTTACAAATTACTGCATGGAACTCAAGAAGAAATTAATCAGGAAGTAACCAGGTGTCTCCTTACAACACTTTTATATAAAAATTAGATTCCATTCACTGTGCTTACTTTTCGTTTCCTATATGTGGATTGTGCAGTTCATTCTCCTGGTTTATAAGAAGTATGTTTTTCATTTGCTACAATGCACAAGCAATTACGGATATGCTCTGTAGAAACCTGGTTTAAATATTCTCCCAGCTCTGAAAGGCTTCCCTATGAGTTGTAATTTTTAGGTGCTTTGTTTACTAGTCCAAGGGTGTGTTTTGTCATATGTTGAAAGACCACACTGGCTATAAAAAAAAAATAAGATGGTGAGTAAAAACCCAAGGAAGCTGTAAACATCTATAGAGATGCTCAGCAGGGCTCCTTGTTAGGGGAGGCTCGGTACATATTGATTGTGTGCAGCTGGTGGTACGAATGGGGCCATTAAGAGGATCTGTCAGATATATGGCCAGCTGTCCTGTGGGCTATAGATCTGTCCCATTAGCTGTATGTAATAGAAATTACAGGGTCCACAGTCAGCAAACTCTCTTCTAAACTGCAGCTCTGATTCTGCACAACTTTGATATTTTATGAAACCCAGTAGTAATCCTTTGGCCACACAGTCAGTCTCGCTAAAGAAACTGGAGGTTGAGTCTGCAGCACTAAGAGCGCTAGTCAGGACTGACCTGTGGTCAATGGCCAGGGTTACTGTACGTCATGGAGGAGCTATGACATGAAAGATCATGGGAGATACACATGCTGGCCTTGCTCCAGACTACCCAAACACCCCTGCAGAAGAATTGGTGACTGGGTCTTGCTGTAGTCATCCTGGTTACATGTGGTTTACACATTGTAGACTCCATATTTCACCCTGAGAATTCAGGGTCAGGTTTTGGAAATCAACTGCTTACCAGGCTGAGATTTTTAGGGCTGACAGCAAGCCCTCACTACAGTGTGTAATCATCTCTAAGCAGCTAGCATGACTTGATGTTTTACAAAGTCTATCTTCTCCTCAATAGAAAAAAGTATGATCTTGAAAGGAGGATTGTGATGCTTCAAGTTTTATAACATAAAAGTAGTATTTGAAGTTTCTTAATTTTTATAAGGAAATTTCAACATATGGAACAGAGAGAATCAAGTAATGAATCCTACCCCCTGCATGTCCTCAGTCACATCAGAAAAGTAACTCAAGTAGTACAAGGCTTTGGGTATATTCTAGTGGAGGCATCATTTGCTTTAGAATTTGTTTTCTAGATAATGGTAAAATTGAATCATAGGCTTCCCATCAGCAAAGGCAGTTTCTAAACCCATGCAATTCAAAGCTTGTATCAAGCAGTGTTGGCTCCCTTTTATAGGTGAAGGTGTGCTAAGGAGTGTTACATCACATCGTTTAGGCATTGTGTGGTGATGATGAGGTGCATAACTTCTTCAGTGATAGAACTTATTACATTTTCTAAATGACGATTCTGCAACAGTCTACAACAAACTACAGTAACTTCCATATTTCAGTATACATAGCACAAAAAGCGTACTGTAGAACCTCTGTGCTTTGCCCTTAGCCTGAGATATGAGCCAGTGTCTGGAGATTTGGTGGGGAAGGGTATGCTGCTGACATCTAGTGAATACTGAGGACAGTCTCGTCACCCAAGAATTACCTGGCTCTAAGATGCAATTGTTTCCAGATAAAGGAAAGCCTAGTGAAGCCTGCTCTAAACCAATGTGGGAGGTTCAGGCTTCTCTGAGTTATCTGCAGAAGGATTGGTGAATGGGTCTTGCTGTGGTCCAGGTAGAAAGAGACAACCTTGCTACTTGTAGTCTATACACTGTAGGCTTCCGATTTCACCCTGAACACTAATACAGTGTTTTGCAGATGAAATTAGAAGGTTGAACTTGCTCCAGATCATTTAAAAGTATAACACAGCACTTTGGTATACAAGGTAAACTTTCCTGTATGCCATGGTTTGTCCACAAGGTTAACTAACAACCAGTCAGCTGAAAGAATGGGGAGCTGCACATTTTCTGGGTATACAGTAACTTCATATTTAAGAAATCTGCATCAAGTCTATGCTCCTGTATCTTTAAATTGATATTTGTGTCTATGTGTGTGTGCTTGAGCACGGATATGGAAGCCCATGTGGAGATCATTATGGGAAGGTGTTCTGGGGACAAAACACATGTTGTCAGGCTTAATGACAAGTGACTTTACCCACTGAGCCATCCCACTACTCTAGATAATTGCCATGGCAATTTTTGTGACACTTAAAAAAAAAGTTCATTTATTTATCTATTTGTTGATTTAAATTTTTATTTACTTTATTTTATTTTGGAAACAGTCTCAAGCAGTCCAGGCTGACCTCCAACTTTCCTTGTAGCTGAGAATGACCCTTTTCCTTCTATTTCATCTCCCATGTACTGTATTGCAGCTGTACACCACTATGCCCAGCCTATATTAAGATATTCTTTTAAATCTAGAAATAAGAACTGGGGCTGGGAGATGACTCAGTGTATAAAGCATTTGATGTGTAAGTGTAAAGATCAGAGTTTGGGTCCCCAGCAGCCACCTAAACAATCAGGCAGTCAGAGCAGCCAGTTTATAATCTTAGCACTTGGGAGGAGAAAACTGGGCAAATTGAGTAGACTGAATCTGTGAACTCTCGATCAACAGGGGGACCCTTCCTGAGTAAATTAAGTGAAGAGAAATCAAAGAAGACAGTAACATCAAGCTCTGGCCTCCACATATGTGTACCCACACCTAACAAAAAAACATGCATGTACATGGTCAAAGTCCCCCACAAAAAATGTAATACAACATAATCATCCAGGAAAATTTATCACTTTCCAAAACTCTAGATAAGGAAAGCATTAATAAATATAAAGTATTGAGTTCTAGGAAAGAAAATTAAATAGCATTAATTTGAAACAAAAAATAACTTTCATGTCCTAACATGCCTTTATGTGTGTGTGTGTGTGAGAGAGAGAGAGAGAGAGAGAGAAAGAGAGAGAGAGAGAGAGAGAGAGAGAGAGGAGACAGGGGGGCATAAGTGAAGGGAATGGAGGAAATGAGGAATGAGGGAGAAAAAGCAAGATAGAGAAAGAAAAACCTCAGTAAGTTTCTTTCTCAAAGAGTTCCCAACAAGGTTTATCAAAACATAACTATTTCTCCATAGCCTGCCTAAATGACATTTAGAGATGTTTGTAAATATTTACCTGTTAAGTTGCTTTTTCTTTGTATAGAAGGGTGTCGATGACTCACAACTGGAGTTGTGTTGTCTATAAGAAAGGTACTAGGCACAGAGCTCCATAAGGCCACCTTCTGAATGAGCTCTGCCAAATATTGTTTGACTACAGTAGACTAAAGAGAGGGTTGATTAACTCTGCCATTCATAGATAACAGAGTTTAACTGATAAATAGATTCTCTCCAGTCAGCATTGATTCCCAGATCACAGTGACAAAGGGCAGTATATTTCTGAGACTCCATAATCATTCAGAAGCAGCATAACTCAAGAACTTAATCATTGTGTCTGATTAAATCCAGCTAATGAGTTAGAGTGTGTGATTTATTCTACATATTATGCCATGAGAACAATAGAATCAATTCCCATAGTACTCTGTCGCATCAGATTGTGCTCTCATATTCATATTCTTGCAGTGGACAATGTAAGAAAAAACAGTGAAATTATTATGAGACTGATGCTGTGAGCAAGTTCTTATGTAAGAGTGACAGGACTTTCAGAAGCATACCAGCATTCCTGCTACTGTAACAAATGCCTGAGATAATCAACCTATGAGAAGGAGAGGTTGATTCTGGCTTACAACATTAGAACTTTCAGTCACTTGGCCCTGCTGAGATGATCAGCCTATAAG
>CAJQZJ010000594.1:8009833-8023077 GCA_907164525.1 Lophiomys imhausi
ATCATTGGGGAAGAATACACCCTTAATCCCAACACACTAGAGACAGAAACAGGCAGATCTCAGAGCTCAAGGCCACCTGATACAAAACAAGCTCTAAACAGAGAAAAACTTTGATCCAGGAGTGGAGGAGCACATCTTTAATCCCATCAGTTGGGAACCACATGTCTTTGATCCCAAAACTTAGAATGCAGAGACGGGCACATAGGATTTGCAAAGATTTAAGTTTAAAAGCTACTTACAAAAGGCAGGCTGCAATTCAAACAAATTGTCCTTTGAGATCTCAAAATATATACACTAAAGGTTTGTTTAGCTCCAAAATATCAAAATAATTTCTTCTTTAATCCGGATTGAAAGGTAATACTTTATATATTATCAAAAAAACCAAATTTGCTCCAAGAAAAATATTACCTGACCCCCCCGCCCCAAAAAAAAGGTAATTGTCCCAGAGTTTGGATTAGGGCAGGGCTCTGTTCTTATCTTTCCAGGATATTTAAAGCATCCGTTCAAGGAATCCAGGGACAACTGGACAACAGAAACCTCAGCAGATATTCATTCTTTCTTGTGTCCTTCTGCTTGAGATCACCTCAGTGTACACTGCTCCTTTTGGGTGCTCTGCAGTGCTAGCTTGATGATCAGGAATTGCCTTTGTGTTTGTCTTGAAATGTCCTAATTTCTTCATCAATTTTGGTCAAACTATTTTTGGTTTGTTAATTGCTTTCAAAGCTTGAAATATATATTTCCATCATTTAATGGTTGTGAGAGTTGCTAATAAGAGATCTGATCTTTCACCAATGTCTCTGACTTTGTGGGTGAGTTTCTCCTTACAATTCTCAACACTGTTTCTTTACTTTGTATTTCTGATACCTTGATAATAGTATGTCATAAAGAGCTTCTTCTTTAGTCCTGTCTATTTGGATACCCAAATGACTCTTTGATTTGAATGTCTATTTCTTTCTCTGTGTTTGGGAAATTTTCTGCTATAATTTCATTGAATAGCTTCTTTACGCCTT
The DNA here is from genome assembly GCA_907164525.1 of Lophiomys imhausi. Taxonomy (NCBI): domain Eukaryota; kingdom Metazoa; phylum Chordata; class Mammalia; order Rodentia; family Muridae; genus Lophiomys; species Lophiomys imhausi. Next base: position 8,010,844 of record CAJQZJ010000594.1, read on the forward strand.
TGGTGTTTATGTTAGTTCCTTCTGTACCATGGATTCTTGGATTTGGTCTCTTGATCATATCTAAGAATTATTGAAGAAGTGGTCATGTTCATTTTTTCTCCTTTGTCATATGAACACAATGTTTTATCAATTTTGCTTCCATCTTATCCATTTCATTGTGTTTTCCATTTGGTTCATTGGGTTTTTCATTTCCAGTGTCTCTATTTTTCTTTAAATGTGTTTACTTGCTTTCATTTTCTGCCTTGTTGCTGACTTTTTCCATCCATACTGTTTACTTTTTCCTCTACATAGCCAACTTTCCTCTTGAGATAACAGAATAATTTGTTAGTAAATGTCCTCAATTCATGACACTGATCATCTTCACTAGAAAAATTTTAAATCTTCACCTATCTAAGTATCAATGAGTTCAGTAGTTCAGGAGTGAGGATCTTGGGCAGAATTTCATTGTCTTGCTTTTTCAAGGTTTTGTGTCCATATGTTAAAATTTGCTCATCTGTGGTTTAACTGTGTGCTTTGGGGTTCATGAAGCAATCTTCTTACTAAATGGCCTACCTTTGAAGGCTTAGCACATAGCATCACTCAGTGAGGAGTAAACAATTGTCTGTAGCATACTAAGCCATACAAGATGTAGAAATACCTATGGTCAGTTGCATCTCATTACACTTCAACAATAACCATACAACTAGAAAGTATAAAAGTATTATATATTGTTTTTAATAAATTAAAATCTATGATGTGCATATGCATAGAAACATATGGTATTGATCTCCCTGAGTCTGGATTACTTCACTTAATATAATAATTACCAGTGCTGTACATTTGCCTGCAAGTGTCATGATTTCACTTTCCTTTATGGGCAAATAAAATTTTGTTGTGTATATGCACCACACTTTATTCACTCGTCTGTTGATTGAAATCTAGGTTGTTTTCATTTCTTGTATATTGGAATCCATGCAGCAACAAGTTTAGATGTGCAACTGTCTCTGTGGTAAGATTTGAAGTTTTTTGATGTATAGCCAGGAGTGGCACATCTGGATTATAGAGTACATCTGCTTTTAGATTTAATTTTAAATGTAAACAGTATTATAAAGAACTTGCAAATAAAAAATATCATGTACCAAAATTATCCAGACTCAAAGTCTATGCATCTCAATGAACTTTTACTTAGAATTGCCATTATGCTTCAGTTTGAAGTTCACACTTTCATTATCAAATATATTTTATGCACTTATCCACCATTAAAAACAATGAAAGATACATGACAGAATCAGAAATACAATAACAATTAACTTTATGTCTCTTTTCTGACTGAAGTATTTGTTACTTCATTTAGTCTTTCCCCATTACCTTGTTCTCCTTTCTACAGGTTACTTTTACTTCTTTGAAACACTACAATACTGATTTCTATAGTGCCTGCACCAATTTAAAATAGCACCAGCAGTGAATATATGATCCTCTTTTCCTACATCCTTGCTGCATCTCTTACCTGTTTTCTTGATATTAGCCATTCTCACTGGAGTAAGACAGAATCTTCACCCCTAGAGAAAAAACAACTTAGTTAAAGTCATTTGCAAATGTTTTGTTGAGCATTTTTGTATCAATGTGCATGAATAAAATGAGTCTACAGTTTTCATTTTGTGTTTTGTCCTTATCTGGTTTTGGTAATATGGAGCAATATTGGCTTGGTAGAATGAGCTTGACTATTTCTTCCTTTTTCATTTTGAGTTGTTTTGGTGTTTGAGAAGTAGTGATATTAAGTTTTCCTTTGAAGTTTGGTAACAGTGGATCTGCTTGGTTCTGTGCTTTTCTTTCAAATATTGCTTATAAGATACTGCATGTCTCTTAAGAAGGGTAATTGATGGCCTATTCTTGGACTAGCATAACACCCAATGCATTGTTGTAGAATATCAAAGATAACTTCATTCAAAATAGTTTAGTTGCACATAAAAAAGAAATCTGATTTTAAAACACAACTACAAATTTCTCAATAAATATGACATGATCAACTCATTTTTTTTAATGGTAGAAAACATATCCTTGTTTATTCACCCTGAGAATCAAAGCATGAAGAAGACAAGACACTGGGGTGCATGTCAGTTGTTTGGGAAGTGATTGAAGGAAAAGGGGGAATAAGGGAACAAATACTGACCATAGGAGAAACGGGGTGGTGATGTACTCTCAGTTGGAATATAGAGTCAGATTTGTTAATTGCTGGCAGAACTGTGAAGGAATAATTAAAGCACAGAGTTGATTCTGATTTTTACAACCCCTGATGGTCAGCTCTCTAAGTCTGCCTCTGCTTTCCAGAAAATCCCCCTTGAAGTAGAATCTAATGAGTCATAAAAACTCTCCCAAAAAGGAATGGTCATGAGGCGTTAACAGCAAGTCCTCACTGATGCAGGAAGTGCACATCAGTAGCCAACAGACTCCATTTTGCCTCACAGGCTAAGAAATCATTATAAAAGATTTGTCATATTCATTTTGTAATTATTGATGAACAATTTTATTCTGGCTTTTGGTTATACATTATCTTTTGATTTTAAACAATCTTTCAGTATGTCTAGCTGAAGTTAACAATAAATAAATCAAAGCTCTGAGATCTGCCTGTTTCTGTCTCTAGTGTGTTGGGATTAAGCGTGTATTCTTCTTGAATGATGGGATTAAGAGTGTGCACCATCACTACCCTGTTCCTTGTAACTCTAGAATTTATAAGACAACTAACTCTATAGTGCTCCTCCCATCTCTGCTGAAGTTAAAGGTATGGGCTAACACCACGCATTTCATGTATTTTACCTTAGCTCTAAGTTTTTTTCGACTCTTGGAGGTTGTTGTTAAGAGACAAGCAACATTTGATTATCTAGATACAAGAGATAGATAGGGCATCTTCAAAAACCTCAAGAGATCTGCAGAATATGGCATTCAAAGATGTTTTCTTAAATTAAGATTTTTTTTTATATCAAGACATGTCAGCTCCTGACAGCACCCCCTATTCTACTCCAAGTAGAAGATGAGCATTGAAGAATCTCCAGTGGGAGATGGTTGAATTAGTGGCAAGCCTATCTCTTGGCATGAAAAACCCCTTGCTTCAACTGTAGACAGACTGCTGTCCAAAAAGGACAAAACTTGGAAGCAGGTAAGTTGACAGCCTAGCTCTGCCAAGACAGGGTAGGCAAGTCCTTCATAATTCCTGCTCTACAATCAATGTCTGTCAGAGAAACGGGACCAAATGGCTGAAGATTGATGCTGTAATGTATGGAGAGAAAACGGGAACTGTCTAGGCAGCCACTGGTATGTCATTTCTTAGTTTTGGAAGCTGCAGGCCCTGCACTTCCTATATAATCAGATATATTTATCCCTCTCAGGTCTCTGAGGTGGTTGAAGAATAGATAGCTAGAGTCTCATAGTTAAATTTTGAGTTGTTTAGGAATCAAGAGGGTGTTCTGGATCTGAGAAGATGTTTTTAAAATTGTGTTGCAAGTTAGTATGAAAGCTGAGTTAGATATAAAACTTTAAACTCATGGAGATGGTTAGATAGTAGAATGTTAAAGTCAGGTGCCAAATACATATGGACTGGACATTGGGAATGTATGCTAAGTCATATAACTCTCATAATTGTGGCGTATATATTTCTGTTGTTTTGTATTGTATTTACTGTTATAAGAGAAAGAACCATTTGTTGGACTGAAAGGGGGAGCTATTGGGGGGAAGAGGGTGGAAGGGTGGGACAGGAGGGGGGAGTAGGGAAGGGATTGTGACTGAGATATAACTTGAAGAAATAAAAAAAAATTATAAAAAAAAATAAAAATAAAAATTCCTCCAGGGAAAGGAAAAAAAAAGAAATCATTGGGTGAGGGTGCTGGAGAGATCAAATCCTAGCACCCACTTAGCAGTTCATAAGTATCTCTAATTCCAGCTCCAGTGGACCTGACACCCTCATACAGACATACGTGGAGGCAGAACTTAACACCAATGTAAATAAAATTTAAAAAAATAAAAATAAATAAAAATAAATCAAAGCATAGAAATATGGACACAGAAATGTGAATCGTGATGAATTTCATTATGTATTGTTAAACCTGATATTTTAATAATAATACAAATTGGAATGTTGTACATATAACTGACCAATATCATAATAAGATATTAAAATCATTACTTTATTCTTATTAAAATATGTATATTCAAACTTTGGAATCATTTTTATTTTTAAAATATCAGATAAAAATATTGTAGGTCAAAGTTCACTTTCTATTCTTTCTTATTTCTCAAAAAAATTTTAGACATTTACACTTTTTATTTTATTCATAAGAGTGTTTTTTTCTGTATATATGTAATGTATTGCATGTATTCCCTTTGGTCTTGAAAAGGACATTGCAACCCTGGAACTGGGGTTACAGACAGTTGTAAGCAGCCATGTGGTTTCTAAGAGCTGAACCAAAGTTCTTGGCAAGAATAGCAAGTGTTCTCAGTCAGTAAACAACCTTCCCAGCCACACACTTGAAATGTATAGTGGAAAGGTTGACATATTTATATACATGCTGATATGGTGTAATATACATGTGGGAGTGATGGGAGAAGACTAGAAGGACTGTTTACAGACTGGCTTCAGAGCTCAGATCTGACATGTGATGGAGTTGAATGAGTATGTGAATAGCTCCACATCATGAGTGGACACGGGCTTCCTGGTATTGCTGGTCACTATAGAGTTAAGGGGTGTGCAAAACCTGAGAGCAGAGTGTAAGCAGACATGTAGTTAGGAGCTAGACAAGAAGACCTTGCCTTACACAAAGCAGAATTTAATGCTGTAAAGGCCTAGATGAGTCAAAAAATAATTTTAGGTGGGTGAGAGATACAATCATAACTTGTGTATTAAGTTTGGAAGTTATTTACTATGTTTTACTGATTTCTACTATAATATATTAGAGATAAGATATGGTAAATGCATCGTAGGCCTCGAAAGTTTGAAAGTATAAACCTAAAAAGACAAAAATATATTTCATGCATATCTTTACCTTTTCCCACTTATTGTTTAATGCTGACAAGTAGAAAACACAACTTACAGGGAGTGAGGATTATCTAGGGTTCTCCCCAGAGAAGTCATGCCTCCTGCCATTCCAATACCACTTCTCAAAGCCATGACCACACATTATTAAGCTTGATAAGTGTATTCAACAGTGGTTTCAGCCACATAAAAATGTGCATGTGCAAGTATGCTTGTCAGAACAGAAATTTCATTTTGGACTGTAGACAATGAAAATTTTAAGAATTGTTTTTTACCAGTTCTTAAATTTTAACTTGAAATGTCAGTCATTCTGGAGCTCTCAGGTAACATTGCTAAAAATTTTTGTATTGAAGAAAGAAAAAAATTTTCTCTTTTAATTTTTTTTTTGTGGCAAAGCTAGTGGAATCCCCACTCCTCTAAAACTTAGTTCTGTTCCTAAATTCTGCTTCCTGGAAGCAGTTCCTAATCCAATGCATCTGAGAGGAATAGCAAGCTTTTTGGTTGTTTAAAAATATGATATATATCTGTGATACACTTCACTAATACCTAACAAAATGACAAATATTAATGACTATTAGTTTGCATTTGTTAATTATCCTAAACAGTTTGTGATAGTTGCGATCAAAAGGCCAAAACTTCACATTGCATTTTTAAGAATTACATAGGTACAATGCCTTAAAAAGGGTTAACCTTAATTTTGTATCAATATACAAAGATATAAGAGCAGATTGAATAATCTACCCCTTTTTCTTTATTATTCTTATGTTGTGTCTATATCCTCTTTTTTCCTTTTCAAGTCTTTTCCCCCCTATATAGGAGAGCAAGAAGGATAATGAAAAGAAAAAGCGAGAAGACCCTGGGTCTAACCTCCTGAACCTTGTTTAACAAGACTTGTTAACAACCTGTAATCAATCCCCCTAAATAACAACAAACATCTATAACCCATCAAATCACACACACACAAAAAAAATCACCCACCCTACCTTCTGAGATTGGAATGTCACTCTTTTAAAATTGCTTCCTGCTGATTTGAGATGTAGGAAACCTGTTTGGAAGACCAAATAAGGATGGAGAAATGGTTAAGAAAGTTAATAGTAACATTTGTTGTCCAGTCTTTTTGTGCGTAGTTATTTAAATATCCTGAGAAGTTTGTAGCAGAAGCTGAACTTTAGGTGCTAAGAGACAAGCAACATTTGCTTATTCAAATATACAGAGATAGATAGGTGGTCTTCAAAAACCTCAAGAGATCTGTAGAAAAGGCATTTAAAGATGTTTTCTTAGCTTAACTTAATATTGTTTGATATTGAGACATGTCAGCTCCTGACAGCACCCCCATTCTACTCCAAGTAGATGATGAGCAACAAAGAATCTCCATTTGGAGATGGCTGCATTAGGGGACAAGCTTGTCACTGGGCAAGAGAAAGCCCTTGCTTCAACTCTATACAGAATGCTGTCCGAAAAGGGCAAAACTTAGAATCAGGTAAGTCGACAGCCTAGCTCTGCCAAGACAGGGTAGGCAAGTCCTTCATAATAAAGGGGAGGAAGGAGGGAATGTGATTTAGATGTAACAATAAATAAATAAATGTTGGAAAAATATCATATATAAGTGAGGCCTTTAACTTACTGCCTTCCACATGGTGAGTGATCAATAATTAATCAACGTGATCATTGTTATTTTACAAAAATAACCAAAACCTGTCATATTTCTGTGAAACTTTAATCTATTTGGTTTCCTTTGATAAGTCAGATAAAAGGTGTTTGTAGATTTAAACTCAAGTCCCTTCTGTAGCTTCCAATGAGACTGCAGATACATTGGGACATTCAGCATGTTGTAATTCTCCAAAGAATGATCCAAAGTTATTGTAAAAACAGTAGAGAAAAGACAGAAAGCCAGAGCGTCTCAGTTTGTCTTTTTCTTCCTTGCCAAAATTAAAACTAATTTGACAACAATGGGGGTCCTGTCACATTCTTGCATAAGCCATCTAGTGGTATAAAAATTGTAATTATTTGAGAACAACGATCCAAATACAAGCCACATCCTCATATTGCCATATTCCCAATTATCCTTGTATGGAATAGTTCTCCATATTTAGAATACATTTTCTCAGGATTGTTTTATGCAATGCAGGCTTTTCTGGCTGTGTTTACTTTTACTCAGCAACAAGTGGCATCAGAGCTCTGTCAGGACTGCACATCTGTAGGTGTTACTGACAGCATTCCTCTGATTTCTGGGAAGAGTTATTAAAGTCAGGTTGTATTTCTTGCCAGGAGTCACATATCCGCAGAGGGGTTATAAATGATGGTCTATCTATGTCATGTACCATGATCAGAACATGACAGCTCACCTAAAATATGTTGTATAAACTAAAACATGAGCTTGTGTATGGAGAGGGAGAGAGAGAGAGAGAGAGAGAGAGAGAGAGAGAGAGAGAGAGAAAGAGAGAGAAAGCAAGGAGAGAATTGTAAAACAAAAAAAAAAAAACGATCTGCTCAATGACTTTTCGAACCTATGGTGCTTCATTGACATATTACTTTTGGCTTCAGTATTCCTATTTTTATTTGTTCTTGAATTGAACAGAAAAGGGCTCTATTTGTAAGCACTTAGCACATGTTGCCAGCACTTGGCAAATGACCTGCTGCTGACCTCTGAAAGAAAAGCTGAAGCAGCAAACAAAAGCACATGCAAGGATGCTTACAGCCCATCTGGGGGAGATAAGGGTGCTTAGCTGCTCCCCCCGCCTTTAATTCTCTCCAATAGATCACAATGCACTCCCACTTTAAAAGAAAGAACAACACCACCAACAAAAAGCTTGTCCATCTGTTAGCATTTTCCCTACCCTTAACCCCTTGAGATTAACTGTGTGGGAGAAACCAAGGCATGAGATGTGCCTTTCTGACTGATGGTGCGAAGCATGGCATTTTCTGCTCAAGTAGTTTTTGCAGATTCAGTGTATGGAGTTTAATAGGAGAAGTAGACACTGAGTTTCGTTTGCTCAAAGGCCATGGTTCTTCTTGGGAAATACGTGGCCATGTGCTCTTTCAGGAAGAGATGATGATTTGTCAATAAATTATAACAATGGGGAAAAATGTGTGTGCTGGCTCAGAAAAATAAACCTTGTGTGAGGATCGTCACCAGACTTTACAGGGATTGCTCAAAATACAGCTAGGTGCTGGCCTACACGCCTCACAGAAATGTCAGTTTGCCAAGTTTGCACTACATCAGGGAAAAAGGTGTTTCTGCTTGTTACAATATTAAGCAAATTTTTAATGTTATGAAATGTGAAGAATGATAATATATGTGTGTGTGCATATAATGTATATATATGTTTGTTTTAAAATTTCTAATATACATAAAAATAATGAAAATAAAGTTTGAAATGTTCAAATTTTTTTTAAAAGAACAGTTGCAAGAGAAAGTAGATAACTTACACAGTTCCATGACAAAGTTATGATAACTGTACCACTAAGAAGCAAAAGCATATGTTTCTGTGTGGCCGGCCCCAGAAGATGCCCATCTTCCAGAACAAAGGGACAGCAGACAGACCTGGCTTTGTTATTCGTGAGAATACTCATAAGCTCCTGGATAGTAGGATTTATGGGGCCAGCTGGGTCATGTCTTTACGGCACTTGGGTCCCTCCCCACCATAATCCTGGAGTTCTGCTATACATAATGGGAGAATCTGAACCCCAGAATATGGGATCTCGAATGTTTTTATTTTTTAGAAAATTTTCAGAAAGATGAAGACTAAATGATTGCTGGATCTTCTGCTAGGGAATGTAGAAGAACTGATGAAATTAAAGAGATTCTGAGGTTTCCTAGAATTTTGAAAAAAGAATTTCTTCATCTTACACACTAGTGAGCCATCATAGAATAGACCGTAGGTATGGGGACCACTGTGTATTCAAACTAAAGGACATAAGTCTGATTCATACTGATCTTAGTTCAAATTAAGTATACTTAAGTGAGATTAAGTCAGTTTAGTATTTCTACCTGAATCAAACAAGAATATTTCATAACATTGCCATTGAACCTTCCTCCTTACATCGGAAGGCCAGGGGGTGAGAAATTGCAGTATTCGTCATGGTTCTTGCTCTTTGCACCCCACTGTCCAAACACTGAAATGGACAAGTCATGAGGAGATAGATTAGCATTAATGAATTGGATGAGAGAAAAAATAAGCAGAAAGTCTGCTTGTCATCATAAACACTGATCAATTGTTGAGAATTCCACAAACTCTGAATGGCAGTTCTGCTCTAAGGTGCCTACTCTGTATCACAGCCCCTACCTTGCTTCAGCTGTCTCTAAAGCATTGCATTCACCTAGTCATTGAGGACAGACTCTCTCACCCACTTTTTTTTTTCAGTTTTACCTGTATGAAAAAAATAGTCAAAATACATGACAATTTTCTCCTTACTCACCCCACCACCACCAGTTTCTCAGGGGCACTACGACTTCATGTCTGGTTTCCTCACACATACAGGAACAACTAGAAATATTGTCACAAATAGACTCTTTGCTACAGATGCTCAAAGATCCGTTAAGTCAAGCTAAGTAATTATACTTAACTCACAAAGTATTGCTTGAGAGCCTTCTATACTTCAACTTCTTTCTTCAGGATAAGCAAAGTTATAGGAGCTAATACTCAGCCATATGGTAGTCTTTGGAGTCATTTTATTAGTTTATCTGAGAAATATTTTAATGAGAAGTGGTGGAATGGATAAAAGTATAGGCATCTCAAATGCATACATGCGTTGAAGTACATACATCTCAAATACATTTTAAAAATTAATCTCAATACACTAGAGTACTAGAGTAAAAACTGAGTTTTAAATGAAACTATTCTTGGCCTCTTAGAATGGAAGGTTATGCTTCCAATGGGGATATCCTCAAATATAAAAGATGCTTTTGTATGTGCTTCGACTGAGTATCTGGAAATGTCAAATGTGTATCTGGTTAAAAGAAAACACATGTGATTTCAATGTCAGTGCAGGAAAATATGCCAGGCAAAAAGAAGCAGACAGGAAAATGGAGAAAAACACACTATGTGGATAAGGCAGGCATTTGTGTTCTGAGTGAAATTTCTTTTTATTTTTAAAGATTTTTTTTGTGCTATGTGTATGAGTGTTCTGCCTGTATTTTGCCTGCACACCACATGCATGTAATGCCTGCACAGGCTAAAAAAGGACTTATGATTCCCTGGAACTGGAGTTATAGGGGATCATAAGCCACCATCCCCTCATGGTGCTAGGAACCAAACCTGGGCCCTCTGGAATAGCAGAAAGCTCTCTTAACCACAGAGCCTTAACCCCAGACCAAGAGTATAGCCCTCCGCCTAAATCAGAATGAAAACATTGGAAAAAGTAATGCATTTGAATAACATTTATAAAGCTAATAAAATATTACCCATTCAATGTCCATTCTGATTACTCAAGTATCTAGAATATATATGAATGTTGTTCTTGGCCTACAAAAATCATTATAAATTATTATGGATAATAAAAAAGGCTAAAATTTCCTCAATAGTTGGGTATGAAGAGGAGATACCTGGAACATAAGCTTCCTGTCCTAGCTAGCTAGTCAAATAATTATCAAATTTCTTTTTACTTGATTTAAATTTATTAAAAATAACTTTCATTATTTTAATGAATTAATGTAATGTTCCTGTTCTAAGATTATCTTAGTCTGGAGGGTAAAGAAAATTAGATGTAGCTTTGGCTGTGTGGGAACGCACAGTAGTGAGTGTCATTAGAAAGCCCAGGATTTCAGTGGGAAGTGTTTGCTGTTAAAGATGTGCAGACCCACACCTAGTAATTAATACAAGAAAGAATGTCCAACAAGCAAGCATGATGCTTCCAGGACCCTATGAAATCTTGCAAGAATATATCCCTAATCCATAAATAATCCATTGGTATCCATTCAAATAGCTTGATTCTGGATTTGTTACTGACTATGATGCCCAAATAATTTAACAAGTGATAATTAATATTTACAATTTTGATTATATAATTGTTCTACTTTTCTGTTATGAAAATGACAGCCTTTAAAACAACTTAATCAAAAACAAGAAGCTAAAATTTTATCTAAAACCTCTTTTTATTTCAAAAATTAAATCAAATAATTTAATATCTAGATCATCTACTTATTGGATATAAAATTATTCCTTACTAATACTCAATTACATTTGAAAAACATTATATTGGGGATGTTTGCATTTTTAATAAAATAAAATTATGCATAAAACCATTAAAATAAATTTAATGATCTTTGTAGATTAATATACTACTGAAATAGACAATATACACTAAACCAACAGAATGGCTAGGTTTTTCTCATTTTCTCTAAATTATTTTCTCATAAATATATCTGATGATATACCCATTATTTGCCTAATCTGACTTGGCTGTTACTATTTTTAGCATAAAGTACAAGCTTAATTTCGCACCAAGAGTGCTTCTAAATTTTTCCAAAGGAAAGGTAAATGACTTTAAAAGTGTTGGTTGCAAAATTCCATTAGAGTAGAAGGATGAGATTGTTTGGGTATCAAAGTGTCTCCCAGGAAACAAATTTTGGTCTTTTGTGATTGAAAACAAATGCTATCATACCAACTTCTGAAACCCTGTCTCTCTGAGGGTCAGTGAATAGGCTGGTGGAAGTTTAAATCAGAGAAAGTTTCTGCATGAGCCAAGACTAAGGATCCAACATTCTGAACTATAAGAAACTGTGGGCTGTCTCATTTCACAGATTTGTGGGTCCAGTTCCTGTTGCTTTGTTTTGCTGTTTCCGATGTGGTTACATTTACTTATTATTTATTACTGGGCATTGTGTGTGTACTGGGAAGAAAGAAGATGAAGGTAAGTAATAACATTTGAGTCCCAGGGATCACACTCACGTCATCAGGCTTGGTGGCAAGCACTTTTGCCTGATGAGCCATCCTGTAAGCCTCTTATCTGGAGGGAATACTGTGAGGGTATTACTATGAATTATATTTTACTAGTGCATTGTTTGTGATGTGGTTTTAGTAATAATAATGAGAGTACTCTAGGCTGTAAAACAGGATAGTGTCTTCCTTCCTAAAAGTAGACAGTATAGGACAGTCCAAAGTGGCTATGCATACAAAAATCATCACATTTTAAACTCTCCACACTTAGGCAGCTGCACTTATGCTGAGTTTCATCCTCCGTTAGCCACACCAACCCCCTCCCATACCACACCACCCCCTCCCATACCACAC
>CAJQZJ010000594.1:8023087-8039979 GCA_907164525.1 Lophiomys imhausi
CACACCAACCCTTCACATAGTCACAAGATCTCAGTTATCCCACACCAAGATAAAAAGTTGCATCACTTTCATGTCAAAGATATTTCCATTTTTACTTAGCCATTTGCTTGGGTACATTGATGTGAATATTCTGATTGTCTGCCTCCTGACTTTATTTTAATGCTATTTTGTTTTTAAAGATATCATAAATGAAAAATGTGAGAAGTAGGATGGTTCCATTAAAAACAAAACATCACTGTAATAAGACACAGACATCCTCTCTCTGTTCCCAGAGCTTAAACTGGGAGAGGGGGTCAGAGTTCTTATTCTTCAAAATGTGGATAACATTCCAGGGCATGCAGAACTCTAGCTGTACCTGGATTTCTGAAGTGCACTCAGGAAGGTATAACCCTATGGAGCAGTGCATGTTAGTCCCCAGGCTTGCCTTTTGTAGGATGTCTCATTTCTTTGTTGTCCTAAAGATAACTATTCTGTTGGAAAGCCTGTGTTACCTAGAAAAAGGGAATGATTCCTGTCTTAGTCGCATATGAAAGGAATTATTCTAGCATAAAGATTATGTCTATATCCTGCAAAATATATTTCCCTCTGTATGTTTTTTGTTTATGTGTGAAAATTTAGGATTTTATCCTTTGACATGAGAAAAAATCACTTGAGATTATAAGGAGACTAAACTGGATCCATAAAATCATCCAAGTGAGAAAAATATACATAGAAAATATCTGCAAAGAAATCCCAATAAAATCTGATTGTAACAAACCTTCCTCTCTAAGATTTATGTTTAGCACTTATCTTTATGTCTATATTCATGTTTATGATTGCTCATCTAAGTAAGTAAAAGCGCAAAGCTCAGATCGAAGTCAAAACCCCTAAACATGAGGGGTGCAAAGAAGACCAGAGCAGGGATTGTGGGAAGAGGTTTTAAAGCTCAGTTGCCTTTCAGGGTTTGATCAGTCTCACATTTTGAGAAATAAAATACTTGGATTTTATTTCCTCTCCCTTTCATGTTTATATTCAAAACTGAGGAAGAATTGTAAAGAAGCTAGCGTACTAAAGGGATGGATCATGTAATTTGAACAAATATGCTTTCTCGGAAAGTAATTAACTATTCCATCATGTTCTGTCTGATATTTCTAAAGCCTTTATGGTCTTAGCTATTCACCAATTCAAATGGCTCCCTGTGTGCTACAGACAATACTTATATTGTGTTTATTGACTCAGAGGAAACTTGCTTGTGAGTGAAATAAACAATGGAAACAAATGAAGTCTGTGTCCACATGGGCTCTTATGTGTCCACAACTCTATACTTAAGCAAAGTTCCCAACACTTAGCAAACAAGCAGGTAAATGGAAAGAGGTTGCCTGTATTCTTTCTAATGTCAAGTGCACATGTCTCTGAAAATACTTTTAATCTGAAGATTAAAGTGGATATTATGCCATTATGTTTATAATTTATAATAGTCATTTGAGTTTTTAATAAGTACTTTATAAGAATTATGTTATTAAAATCATGATTATAATTTTATATTTATAATATTAACCTGATGTCATATGATAGCACTCTTATGATCTCTATTCTTGTTTGGGGAAAAAAGAGATGATGGGGTTAAATTCCCCAGATCATGTGGTTAGTAATGAGCAGAGTGCAAAATAAATATTACTACTAGGCCTATGACCTACATAGTCTCAGGTTCTTGACTAATTTATTAACATCAGGTATGGGTTCCATATCATGGAATGGGTTTTAAAAAGTGGTTGATAACTCCAATAACATTTTTCCACGATTGCACTACTATATCTTGCAGGCAGGTCTTTGCTATAGGTCTCAGATTTTAGAGCTCGTTGCTATTGCTGATTACTTTCCTCCTGGTTTTTTTTTTTTTTTTCCTGGTCTTGTTTTTATTTCCAAAGGGAGACAGAACACAAAGTTGAGTGCACAGGGAGGTCAGAAAGATATGGGAGGAGCCGGGGAAGGAAAAATATGATCAAAATATATTGCATGAAAAAAACCAAACAATTTTGCCAGTGCCAATTCTTAATGTTTTTCATCTGTTATGATGCTCTTGGTACAAACAGTCATTTCAGAAGAACAGAAAGATTATCACCAATCACAGGACAGTGCACTGCAGTCTGCTTTTCAGATGTTTGTGGTGTTGGAGTTGAGGTTGCTGCAGTTCTATTCCCATTTCAGCCTTATTTTTTACCACAATCCGTGCACACTCCTCTTACCCATTTCTGTGAGTCAAGAACAAATCTGCATCGCCCCAATGTTTTAGCCGCCTCAGTATCATCCCCCTCCCTGATATGAGATAAGCCATCGACACATTCTAACTTATAATGCACAGTTTGACTTGGGGTTTTTGTTTTGTTTTGTTTTGTTTTTTGGATTCTCAAAACTGTTTTCTGTCGATTTCCTGTGTCATTACTGCACAATGTGTTTTAATTCCAGAGGCTTATTGATTGTGTGCTATCCAGGTAGACTGGAAGCAAAGCAGAAGCTCTCTTTTCTAGAGGCTGCTTTCATTTTTCTAATTTCACTCTCTAAGTGAACTCTTTTAGTTCATTCAGCTTGTGATGAGGAATGATCATACCCACATTGTGGCTACCTTGAACTTTGAGGGGTGCTGTCTTCTTCTAGTCAATGTGTGTTTCCCTCTGGTCAGGGACATCTACTGTCTTTTCTTTTTGGAAAATATGGTTTTCTTCCAAAGCTTTATACATTTATTGTTTAAAGGCAGCAATGAATACAAGAGCGATCACAAATGAAGTCTTCTTACTTATTTTATCTTCTAACTGGCTAGTGTTTTCATATATAAAGATTCTTGAGTTTGTTAGCAGAAATTAAAACCTGTGACTTGACCAAATTACATTTTGTTTTGGTAATTTTCCATTCATTCTTTATGACTTTGCCTATATAATTACATGTTAATAAATAAATATTGTTTCCTTTTTTCCTAAGTCTTATATTTACTTTGTTTGACTTATTAGTTCTAGTTTTAGAAGTCAAATATTTATGAGCTGGAAAGAATCCACAATTTTTCATGACTTTAGTGTGACAACTTTGATTTTTCACCAGTTTAGAAGATGATGTCTTTGACTGAAGGAGGACTGTGTGTGTGTGTGTCTGTGTGTGTGTGTTTACTCAAATATATATTCACCATTAGTTTTTTTAAAGAAAAGACTTTCCAAGTTATTTAGCTCTTATTCATCACAAGGTCTCTCTAAAAACCATTTATCATGCTTCCAACATGTTCTTTAAAATACAGTTACCAATATCCAATGAAAGTATTCATCCTAATAAAATATTTATGGAAAGTCAATATTAATCTAGATATCAGACAAATTAGCTAATTGTGGTTTGAGACTACAACAGATAATAACAAATTATCTGTTGAGGGAGGTACTTACAGCTGAAATCAAAGTCAAAACAATTGCAAACTGTTATTTTAATAAAGAGGGCTCAAATTACTGAAGCATGACCTATAGTGAAGAATGGAGTGCAGAGGGAGAGTTGTGAAGATCATAGCTGAGGATAGTGGCCAACCCAGCACAAATGCGCTCCACCCCACCCCTCTCCAGTACTGAGGATTGAAGCGATGACACTACACGTACCTGGCAGGGGTTCTATTATTGAGCTACATATCTAGCCTTCTCTCTAATGTTTTATTGTGACATAGGAACTCACTGAGCTTCCCTGGATGGCCTTGGGTTCTGAAATTGTGACTCTCCAGTCTCATCTTGTAAATGCTTGGGATTACAGGCTTATTCCACCAGGAACAGGAGAGGAGGAGACAGGCTTTCCCTATGTTCTAGAAAGTGTATCCTCCTGATATCCTGATTGCAATGCCCCTGAGACTTGTGTTATATGTCTAGTGAACAGCAATGAGAATAAATCTGTGTTGCTTCAAGCCAGTAAGATGTAGTCCTTTGCCGGGCGGTGGTGGCACACGCCTTTAATCCCAGCACTTGGGAGGCAGAGGCAGGTGGATCTTTGTGAGTTCGAGGCCAGCCTGGTCTACAAAGTGAGTCCACGACAGCCAGGGCTACACAGAGAAACCCTGTCTTGAAAAAACAAAAACAAACAAACAAAAAAAGATGTAGTCCTTTGACAAGGCAGTAAAAGACAAATATAGAAGCTACCATTGTGCTGGTATTCACTACATACCAGGCACAATAGTAATTCTTATGCCTTATTTATTTCTCATGACCCATTTCACTCCTGAGAAAAGAGATTTAGAGAGACTGTGTAACCTACTACAAATAACACTGAAAGCAGAGATCGACTAAGATTATGAATCTCTACGATATGGGTATGAGTGTGGAGTCTTCACTACTCTCTTTAAAGTTTAATCTTTTATGGAACTCTGTTTGTAAATAGCGTTCCTTTGCATTTTAATATTTCTTGAATTTTTGACCATAATAAATTATTGGCAATAGCACAGCAATTGTGCTTTGGCCCAGGTTTACCATGTTTAAGGTAAGTGTGAAAATACTTTCCTTAAGTGGAGGAATAATAGACTATTGTCAGTTTCTAAAAGGTCAAAGGAATATTAAAAGAACAGACGGTTCTAGCAAATGAGTCAAAGATCTTGGGCTAAGTAACACAAAAGTATCAAATCTGTGCACAGCAGGCAGTTGAGCTACCAAACCTTCCCTTGGCTCCTGACTTCCTCCCTTCATGAAGTGTGCATCATGGACTCCTTCTGTTGTATCTGGTCAACAGTTTGTTCTGGGTCTCTTTGGAGGTAGATGCCCCATAGCAACTGATATCAGAGAAGCTCTAGCAATAGGACCTAAGCATAACACTCCACGATAGCTCAGCCATCATCAGACAAGCTTTCTCATGCAGAAGACGGGAATTAACCCACAACTGGACAGTGTTCAGAGAATGAAAGGCCTTGAAAACTCAGCTCTAAATGGAATGTCTTCATCAAACCACTCCCACCAGGGCTTGGGAATCTATGCAGAAGAGGAGGTAGAAAGACTGTAAGAGCCAGACGTGATGGACAACATCAAGGAAACTGTTTTCCAGACTCAACAAATAAGACTAGTGTGCATATAGGCTCAGAGACTGGAGTAACATACATAGGGCCTGAACAGATTCCAACTAGACAAAACCCCAAGATGGAGAAGGGAAATGGACACTGGATCCCAAGCCTAAACCAAGAAGCTTTGTGAAATTGATACCTTTGGGAAAGGCAAAATCAGTTCTCTCCAATGGAGTGTTACCAGATATATTAAACACAGTCCAGGGCAGACCCTATGCCCAGGAACAATTGTTCAATACAAAACTAACATGATGGGTGTTTTGTGCACTTTCTACTGTATTTTATTTTGGTATTTATAGTTTTATTGGGTGTTTTGCTATGGTTGTTTGTTTTGATTTTCATTTCTTGCTTTCTTTTTTGAAAAAGAAAATATAGGAAGTTGAGTGGGTATGGAGGTGGGAAAGATCTGGGAGGAGTCAAAATAGGGGAAAGAATATGATCAAGATATTCTGTATGTAAATGAAATTTAAATAATAAAGAATCATCTTTCAAATAGTCATCTGCATAAGCAGATAACAAATGTAAGCAGAAGATTGAAACTTCAGCTTAAAACAAACAACTGCAAACTAAGCTTTATCTAAGGGCTTTCCAACAGAGCTTGTAATGGATAGCATGGAGCTGTAGTCATCCAGAAATGGCTTATCACTATTTCTGAATTCAGTCCAAATCCCCTACTCACACCCACATTCCATTTCAGCTCTTATGGCTGCCTGAGCCATAAATCTGTTAATGCTAAAATAAGTTGTATCAAATCTTTCCAAAGAGCTCTTTCTCCCCTTTTAAAAGACTTATGACACAAATCCACATTATCTGTGACACAAATCTATCAAGTCAGGAGTTGTTTGCAATAGTCTAGACCTGCAGCCCAGCAGAAACTATCCCACATTCTGCTTGAAGGGATATGCCTTCCTTTGAGCCTTTCTTGCCCTACCTTTAATATCTATCAATGATAGTTTTTATTTTGCAGTTACTGGGTCAAAATTCTCTGTTCTACTTTTGGTGGTTCTGTTTGTGGAGTGCAACTCCATCTATAGGCAAGTCCCATTCACCTTCACAGTGATCATTATTGTACCTCTCTGCAATGTTATAAGGCATACAAGAGGTCCTCTTGCTCTGTCTCTGTCTTCCAAGAGAAGACAGAGTGCATTGACCAAACTATGCTCTAATGTAAAGCCTATTACTTCTATGTCTAATGGACTTTAAACGATTCTACTTATTTACAAAAGCTTTTGGCATGACCTCCAGGGCCTCAGATTTAGGATTTCCTTCTTTACTACCCACACTCTCTCTTGTTTTCAAAAATCACTGTGCACTCTAAAGGCCAGCAATTTAATGTCTATCTGCTGGTTTCTGCTTGTAATGGAAACTGAATATCTTCAGGAAGCTTGTTGGAGAGGCCAGAGTATAATGCCCTCTTAGAACAGACCCCAGCCAAAGACTGACCGAACTTATCACATAAATAGCCCAATTTCTTGCCTCAGTTGTCCTGTCTCCCAGAGGTGGCTTTAGGGACTAAACACCCCAACTCACTGGAGTTAGATATCTTGAAAACACTCTCTTTTTTTCTTCATTTCTTGATACACACACGCACACACACATCCTGGGCCTCTGTCCCTTTCTTCTGTCCCAAATGATCTATATGGTCTAAAATGAGTATTTTGATTATCCTAAAAGAACAACTTGTCAATTTTATCCATGTTGTTCCACGATGTTTTATCACACTCCATCTATGCCCAAACCTCAGTCTGATGCTTTTCTGTGCCTGACAACTGTGAGAGCTCTTGGAACCAGTGATGTCACAGTCTTCAATGAAGACTTCCTTGGACATCTTATTACCCACTCAATCAGTTAGTTTATTGATGTCAAACCCCATGATATGGGTATCACCACATAAGGGGGTTCTCAGGAAAAGGTGAGTGTGCTGCCCTCCTGAGTCTCTAGCCTTCACTCCGGAGACAAATAGATGCCTCAGGGGTGATGTCTAAGCATTTCCCATTTTTAATGTTTGTTCCCTGGCTTATATACAGAGCCAAATTGGTGTTTCCACATGAGGCTACATGAACCAATCACATTAAAGATCATCCTATCACATCACATAGCACAACCCTGGTAACATGGTGATCATGCACTGATCACAAGCACAGAAGGCTTGCTCACCCAATTATCTATACCCACAATCCAACTTCAATACTATGCTGGCATATTCCAGCTGGTGCCATCTTAGATATCTTCCACAAGTTACTTTCATTTTCCCAGCAATGAGGTGTTTCTTATAAGCCTCCATTTCCCAGGTCCCCACAAAGAGATCATTTTAATTTGTGTGTATGTTTCTCAAGCTGTTTTATTTATTTTATGTATATGAGTGTTTTGTCTACATATATGTATGTAAGTGTGTGTGTGTGTGTGTGTGTGTATGCACGTGTGTGTGTGTATGCACGTGTGTGTGTGTGTGTGTGTGTGTGTGTGTGTGTGTGTGTGTGTGATCCAGGGAAAACAGAAGAAGGAATTGCATCCCCTGAAAATGGAGTTATGGATTGTTGTAAACTCTGAGGATGCTGGTACCAAACTCAAGTCCTCTGCAAGACCAGCAGCTGTTCTTAACCACTGAGCAGTCTGTCCAGCCCTTCATTTTTTTAAACCATTCATACATAAATACCTAACAAATTAACTATGTTATTATATGATTTGTTTATTGACTCCCCTCACCCCCTACTAGAATATAAACTCTGAGCAGTAGGGCTTACATTTGTTTTGTTCACAGTTGTATCTTAATATCTAACACATAATTAAGCACAAAATAAATGCTTGCTAAATGCATGAACAAATCAAAACTAATAGTAAATCTCAAATAATAGTTCAGTGGAAAAAGATACCCAAGCACAAAATGAATGAAAGTACCATGAGTAGAAACCAGCTGAAAGAAATGATGGCAGAAAGAAACCTATACAGATTTTAGTTCAAATGATTGCATAGATTTCATTTGTTTGCTGTATCCTGTTACAAAAGTAGTAAGTGATGTGTCTGGGGAAGAAGATGATATGCAAACTGCAATGAAAAGGATATGAAGTTAATTTATGCATATGAAAATGTAATACTTATAAAATGGAAGCAGTGTGTTTCTCAGTGTGTTAAATGAAATTTAAGAGAAAGTAATACCAACAACATCATCTAGGACTTAATGCACAGAAGAAATACATGAAATAAAGGCTAAAAGATTCTAATGAAGGGTGAAAAAGGCTAGTATAGCTAACAAGAACTTCACCACACAGAGAAGTATAGGTTTAGATTATCTATCAGGGGATGGTGGCTAGCTTAGTGTAGCTCACTGAAGCAGACAAGAACAAAATCAACAACTTTTTCATGCTGTAATAACATATACTCAAATGATTTCTATACTTTTATTTATTGTGAATCTCATTATTTTGTCTTAATTTTTGCAACAGGCCATCTTTGAGGTATACGTATTTTAATTATCATGTTAGAAGAACAGTACTTATTTATACCATTTCTTCTGTTGATCTTAAAAATCTGAATTGTATATTGCTGTGCTGTTTTCTCCTCCTTTTTGTGAGACAGGGTTTTGTTGGAGGAAAGTCCAATACATTGATTCTGAAAGGCTGATTTCAATGCTGAGATCTGGTTACCACTCCTTTTGAGGCATTCTCTGATTGGCTAATGAAAGTTGCTGATGGCCAATTAACTGGGCAGAAAGAGTATAGGAAGGTGGGACTTCCTGAGATGGATTCAGGAACTATGTGTTTTACACAGAGGAATCTCTCCTTCCGCCAGGAACCACGGAGGCAGACAAATGTGTTTGAGAACTCTGCAAGGTACAACAGGCCCCATGACTGTTTGGGATTAAGTGGTAAGGGTTAACTTAGATTAATTAGTTGAGAATCTGCCCAGCTAAGGGTTAAGTATTGAAACATTAAAAGGTCTTGGTGTATTTAATTATTGGGGAAAGGGCTGCAGTGGCCCATAAGCCCTCAGTCAAAGCAATGCAGGTCCTTCGGCCTCCCACCAAGCCACAGCAGCAGTCCCTCCAGGCTGCCAGCAATTCTGCTGGTCTACTATAACAGTTTATGTTATTAATAAATATCTGGAAACTGCCCCACCAAGCTGCCCCACAAGGCCAATAGGCTTCTAATGCAAGTCAGACCTGCCAATATCCTTCCAGGCTGCTGGCTGCTACAATCGCCTAATATACCAACTTATCATTATTAATGAAGATATTAGTTAACAGCGTTTAGGTTGCAAATGGTGAAGGCCACCCTTGGTCCAGGGCTTTTTTCCCAGGACAAGTCAGGTCAAAAGTTAAGGTGGGCCAGGCCTGCCAGCCTCCCACCAGCCCACTAGCTGCTCTGCCAGCCTAATCTTACAGTTTATATTTATTAATAAATACAATTGATAACTAAGTTGCAGTTTCAGGGTTTCTCTGTGTAACAGCCCTGGCTGTCCTGGACTCTCTCTGTAGACCAGACTAGCTTTGAACTCACAAAGATCCATTTGCCTCTGCCTCCTAACTCCTGGAATCAAAGTTGTGTACCACCACACCTGGTTCTTTCTCTTTTATTTGCTTGGGATCTTAAGTAATTTTGAGAACTTCCGGTAGATAGGCCTGTCAAAAGACATTGGAGAGGGGGGAAAGTCTCAGCCCTAGCCACCATCTGGAGTTCATCCTATTTTAAGCAATGGCTTATGCTTCTTGCTTCTTGCTATCCTCTAGTAAAAGATAGTACAGTTACTGCCATCCTTCTACTATTTTTTAACCACACATGAACAAGGCAGATTCCTGACTAGAATTTTCTATTTTTAGAACTGGAAACAGCCCAGATGTTCCTCAACCGAAGAATGGATTAAAAAATTGTGGTACATCTACACAATGGAATACTACTCAGCTATCAGAAGCAATGCAATTTGCATCCAAATGGATGGAACTAGAGAAGCTCATCCTGAGTGAAACCCAGACTCAGAAGGATGCACATGGCATCTATTCACTTATAGTCAGATTTTAGCTATATAGTACATGATATATATACCACAACCAACACACCAAAGGGAACATGGACATAGACTTTTTCTTTTTCTCCCTGTCAATGAGACACTTTTCCCTAGTGGTGCTGCCTTGTAGGCCCCCAGTGTATGAGGAGGCTCTTGGCCCTCATATGACTGCTGAACTGGGATGGAGGTCTGTTATGTAGGGACACTCCACTCCAGAGGAGTGGGATGGAAGGGTTAGGGGGTAGAGGGTGAGAGAGCAGGACTGGGGGGGGGGTAGAAAGAGAACACTATGATAGAGATAGAAGCAATAAATAAATAAATTTAAAAAACATTTTATTACATTTTTATTTATGCATTCTGTATGTGTAATGAGATCAGAGAACGACTTGCCAGAATCATCTCTCTCCCTCTACCTTGTGATTCACATTCATCACATTTGGCAGCAAATACTTGAAACCACTGAGTTAATGTATAGAGCATAGAATCTTGTATTATAATCTCATCCACCCTTTTCCACAACAAAACCAAACCATGCAGGTCCAGTGGTTGTAGAAAAACACAGCTTTCTTCAAAAACCACATCTAAGAATACAACCAACAGCCATCACCAGCATAAAATAGAAGTTTCAGATGAAATAAACACCCACTCACTGGCTGCATCCTGGCGAGTCCCTGAAATTCAGATGCATTAAGAAGGAGGATGGGGGAGCGGAAGATGGCGGCGAACTGCACGGATGCATTTTGAATGTGGGAGAGAAGAGCCATAGAAAACACAGAGTTGTGGGACACTGTGCAAAAACCAGAGGGTCTGGCCCCTCCGGGAACATGCCACAGCTCCCAAGGGACTGTTAAAAGTCCCAGGGCAAGGCTCTCCCCCATCTCTCGCAGACACGGAAGCCACTAAATCCAGGATTCGGGAACTCCCATTTGGAGAGGCCACTGGTAAGCAGAATTATCCTAGCTCATCCAATTTGGATGACCTCACACCAACAGAAACACATGAAAATGTTGACAATTCTGCATTACGGAAAGTGATAGAGTCCCTGCAAGAAGAACTTAAATCTATGAAGGAATTCAAAGAAGCCACAATTTTACAAGCCAAAACAATGAACAATACCATTAAAGAGCTCCAAGCCAAGGTGACAGAGCTTGAACAGGAAAAAGACAAAGCAATGAAAGATTTTTCAGACAAAAACAAGTAAGCTGGAGAAGGAAATGTACAAAACGAACAATACCATACAAGACATGAAAATAGAAATAGAAACAATAAAGAAAACAAAGTCAGAGTTAAAAGAGGAAGTGGAGAACCAAGGGAAGGAACAGGAACTACGGATGTGAGTATCAACAATAGGATGCAAGAGATGGAAGACAGGATCTCAGGCATGGATTTGATGGAAGAAATCAGTACAACATCCAAAGAAAACGAGAAGGCTAAAAAAATCTCTCACCCACAACATCCAAGAAATCAAGGACTCAATGAATAGACGGAACCTAAGAATCATAGGCATAGAGGAAAGAGAAGACTCCCGACTCCAAGGTCCAGGAAATATCTTCAACAAAGTCATAGAAGAAAACTTCCCAAACCTCAAAAAAGAGATGCCAATAAAAATCCTAGAGGCTTACAGAACACCGAACAGATTAGATCAGAAAAGAAACTCCTCTCGCCACATAGTAATTGAAACACCAAATGTACAGAACAAAGAAAGGATATTAAAAGCTGTAAGAGAAAAAGGCCAAGTCACATACAATGGCAGACCCATCAGAATTACACCTGACTTCTCCTCAGAAACTTTAAAAGCTAGAAGGGCCTGGACAGATATCCTAAAAGTCCTGAGAGATCATAGGTGCCCAGCCAGACTACTATATCCAGCAAAACTCTCTATCAACATAAATGGAGAAAACAACATATTCCATGACAAAATCAAATTTAAACAATATCTCCCCACAAACCCAGCCTTACAGAAAATCCTAGAAGGAAAATTCCATCCCAGAGAAGAAAACTTCACCCAAGAAAACAAAGGGAATAGAAAACCCCTCAGCAACTAAACCAAAAGAGACACAGGACCATCACCTATACCAAACTAATGGGAAACAACAACCCCAGATCACTAATATCCATCAACATCAATGGTCTCAACTCCCCAATAAAAAGACACAGATTTACAGAGTGGATCCGCAAGCAAGACCTGTCCCTTTGCTGCATAGAAGAAACACATCTCACTACCAGAAATAGTCACTACCTCAGACTAAAGGGCTGGGAAAAGGTTTTCCAAGCAAATGGACCCAGGAAGCAAGCTGGAGTAGCCATCCTAATATCAAACAAAACAGACTTCCAACTGAAGTTAATGAAGAAAGACAAAGAAGGGCACTATATACCCATTAAAGGGAATATTCATCAACAGGAAATCTCAGTACTGAACATCTATGCCCCAAATACAAAGGCACCTATATTTGTAAAAGAAACACTTCTAAAACTTAAATCGCACATCGATCACAACACATTAGTAGTGGGAGACTTCAACACCCCACTCACAACAATGGACAGATCATCAAGACTGAGGCCAAACAGAGAAATATTGAGTCTAACAGAGATCATGAAACAAATGGACCTAACAGACATCTACAGAAAGTTTCACCCAAACACAAAGGAATAAACCTTTTTCTCAGCACTCCACGGAACCTTCTCCAAAATTGACCATATAGTTGGACACAAAGACAGCCTCAACAGGTACAAGAAAATTGAAATAACCCCTTGTATCTTATCAGACCACCACGGAATAAAGCTGGTCTTCAACAGCAAAAGAATCAACAGAAAGCCTACACACACATGGAAATTGAACAGCTCCTTACTGGATGACCACTGGGTCAGGGAAGAAATAAAGAAGGAAATCAAAGACTTCTTAAAATCCAACGACAATGAAGACACAACATACCCAAACCTATGGGATACAGTAAAAGCTGTGCTACGAGGAAAGTTCATAGCACTAAGTGCATTCAAAAAGAAAATTGTGACAGCTCATATTAGTGAATTATCAGCTAAGCTGGGTGAGTTGGAAAAAAAAGAAGCAAACATGCCCAAGAGGAGCAGAAGGCAGGAAATCATCAAATTTAGGGCTGAAATCAACAACTTAGAATCAAAAAGAACTATACAAAGAATCAATGAAACCAAGAGTTGGTTCTTTGAGAAAATCAAAAAAATAGACAGACCCCTAGCCAAATTAACTAAAAGGCAAAGAGAAAGAACCCAAATCAACAAAATCAGAAATGAAAAGGGAGAAATAACAACAGACATCGAGGAGATCCAGAAAATATTCGGGTCCTACTTTAAAAATCTATACTCCACCAAATTTGAAAACCTAAGCGAAATGGACAATTTCCTCGATAAATTCCACCTACCAAAACTAAATCAAAATCAGATTAACAGCTTAAACAGCTCAATAACTCCTAAGGAAATATAAACAGTCATTAATAATCTCCCAACCAAAAAAAGCCCAGGGCCAGATGGGTTTAGCACGGAATTCTACCAGACTTTCAAAGAGGAGCTAACACCATTACTCTTCAAACTCTTCCACCACATAGAAACAGAAAGAACACTGCCAAACTCATTCTATGAGGCCACTGTCATTCTGATTCCTAAACCACACAAAGACCCAACAAAGAAAGAGAACTTCAGACCAATCTCCCTCATGAACATAGATGCAAAGATACTTAATAAAATACTAGCAAACCGAATTCAAGAGCACATCAAAAATATCATACATCATGATCAAGTAGACTTCATCCCAGGAATGCAGGGATGGTTCAATATATGAAAGTCTATCTATGTAATTCACCATATAAACAAGATGAAAGAAAAAAAACACATGATAATCTCGCTAGATGCAGAAAAAGCATTTGACAAAATCCAACACCCCTTCATGCTAAAAGTCCTGGAGAGAACGGGCATACAAGGGCCGTACCTAGAAATAATAAAGGCAGTATACAGCAAGCCAGTGGCCAACATTAAATTAAATGGAGAGAAGCTTGAAGCATTTCCTCTAAACTCAGGGACAAGACAAGGATATCCACTTTCACCATATCTCTTCAATATAGTACTTGAAGTTCTTGCTAGAGCAATAAGACAACTAAAGGAAATCAAAGGGATAAACATTGGAAATGAAGAAGTCAAATTATCCCTATTCACAGACGATATGTTAGTATACATAAGCAACCCCAAAAACTCCACCAAAGAACTCTTACAGCTGATAAACAACTTCAGCAAGGTGGCTGGATACAAAATTAACTCAAAAAAATCAGAAGCCCTTCTTTATACAACAAACAAGCATACCAAAAAAGAAATAAGGGAAACAACCCCCTTCACAATAGCCACAAACAATATAAAGTACCTGGGGGTAACTCTAACCAAGCAAGTAAAGGACCTATATAACAAGAACTTCAAGCCCCTGAAGAAAGAAATGGAAGAGGCATTTAGAAGATGGAAAGATCTCCCATGCTCATGGATAGGTAGGATCAACATAATAAAAATGGCTATTCTACCAAAAGCAATATATAGATTCAATGCAATTCCTATCAAAATACCAACACAATTCTTTACAGACTTGGAAAAAGCTATACTCAACTTCATATGGAACAACAAAAAGCCCAGAATAGCTAAATCAATCCTGTACAATAAAAAAGCATCTGGAGGTATCACCATCCCAGATTTCAAGCTGTACTACAGAGCAATAATAATAAAAACAGCATGGTACTGGTATAGAAACAGACCAGTGGATCAATGGAATCGAATTGAAGACCCAAACATGGACCCACACACCTATGGCCAACTAATCATTGACAAAGAAGCCAAAACCACACAATGGAAGAAGTACAGCATATTCAACAAATGGTGCTGGTCCAACTGGATGTCCACTTGCAAAAGAATGAAATTAGACCCATACCTATCACCTTGTACAAAACTTAATTCCAAGTGGATCAAAGACCTTAACATAAGGCCAGCCACACTAAAGATACTAGAAGAAAAAGTAGGAGAAACCCTCGAACTCATTGGCACAGGTGACAATTTCCTGAACAGAACACCAACAGCTCAGGACCTGAGATCAACAATCAATAAATGGGACCTCATGAAACTGAAAAGCTTCTGTAAGGCAAAGGACACTATCATTCGAACAAAACGGCAACCAACAGACTGGGAGAAAATCTTACCAACCCCACATCTGATAGAGGGCTATTATCTAAAATCTACAAAGAACTCAAGAAACTAAATGCCAAGAAACCAAATAATCCAATCAAAAAATGGGAGACGGAGCTAAATAGAGAATTCACAAAGGAGGAATACCTAATGGCCGAGAGTTACCTGAAGAAATGCTCAACATCCTTAATCATCAGAGAAATGCAACTCAAGAGGACCCTGAGATTCCATCTCACACCTGTCAGAATGGCTAAGATAAAGAGCTCAAATGACAGCACATGCTGGCGAGGGTGTGGAGAAAGGGGAACCCTCCTCCATTGCTGGTGGGAGTGCAGACTTGTGCAACCACTATGGAGGTCTGTCTGGAGATATCTTAGAAACCTTGGAATAACTTTGCCTCAGGACCCAGCCATACCACTTTTGGGTATACACCCAAAGGACACCTCACGGAGACATAGGGAAGTCTCCTCATCTATGTTCATAGCAGCCTTATTTGTAATAGCTAGAAACTGGAAACAACCCAGATGTCCCTCAACTGAAGAATGGATTAAAAAATTGTGGTACATCTATACAATGGAATATTACTCAGCTATAAGAAACAATGAAATCATGCAATTTGCAACCAAATGGATGGATCTAGAGCAGCACATCCTGAGTGAGCTAACCCAGACTCAGAAGGATGCACATGGCATCTATTCACTTATAGTAGGATTTTAGATATATCGTACAGGATATCTGTACTACAACCAACAAACCAAAAGGAACATGGACATAAATTTCTTTTTTCTTTTCATTTCTTTTTCTTTTTCCTTTCCCACTTTTTTTCTCTTTCTTTTTCCTCTCTTTTTTTTTGTTGTTCTTTGTTTTTGTGGGTTTGTGTGTCTGTTGGTTTTTTTTTTTTTTTTTTTAGTTTCCCCCCCCGTAGCAAGGAGACACCTTTCACTGGCAGTACTGCCTCGTAGACCCCCGGTGTATGAAGAGGCCCTCAGCCCTCATAGGACTCCTGATCTGTGGTGAGAGACTGGTATGCAGGGACACTCCACCCCAGAGGATCAAGATGGAAGGGTGAGGGAGTAGAGCATGGGAGGGTGGGCCTGGGAAGCAGGAAAAGAGGACAATATGTCAAGGATGTAACCTGTAGCAACAAACAAATAAATTTACTAATTAAAAAAAAAGCAGGTAACAACGTTAATACACTGTAAATAAAATAAAGGACACAGCCATTCAACCTGGTTTTATGAACCTCCAAGTGTCGAAAAAACGTAGAGCTAAGGTAAAATACAGGAGAAATGTGGTGTTAACCCGTGCCTTTAACTTCACCAGAGACGGGAGGAGCACCATAGAGTTAGTGGACTTATAAATTCTAGAGTTACAAGGAAAAGGGTGGTGAGGGTACACATCCTTAATCCCATCATTCAAGAAGAGTACACCCTTAACCCCAACACACTAGAGACAGAAACAGGCAGATCTCAGAGCTCAAGGTCAGCCTGATACAAAACAAACTCTAAATAAAGAAAAACTTCGATCCAGGAGTGGTGGAACACATCTTTAATCCCCTCAGATGGGAACCACAGGTCTCAGATCCCAAAATTTAGAATGCAGAGACACACACATAGGATTTGGAAGGACCTAAGTTTAAAAGCTACTTACAAAAGGCCCA
>CAJQZJ010000594.1:8047099-8085173 GCA_907164525.1 Lophiomys imhausi
ACACACACACACACACACACACACACACACACACACACACACACACAGGAGAGGGAAAGGAGAATTAGAGATTGTTGTGAACAGAGTGAAAGGACATATTTTTAATTCATTTAACAATGACAGCCAGTCAAATTCTTTGACAGACTCATATTAATTTGACCCTTGAATAATGCAAAGACAGCAACAGTCATTTAAGGACTCAAACAGGATGGAAGAAGAAAATAGTATGTGCAAAAATTCTGAGCAATAAAAAGGATGACCTGGGTGGAGGCACAAAGAAATACTAAAAAAGCTGGAGTGTGGAAGGTGGTTTCAGTTAGTGAGGTCGCAGAAGGCAGCCTTCTCTGTTCACAGTCTTCTTTGTGCTATAATTTTAGATTTCATAAATTTTGAAAATTCCTGTGAATGGTTTTAGTCATGCCAATTGAATTGATGTGACATGTTTCCAAAGAGTTAACCTGGCTACTATGGGACATACGGACTAAAACACTGCAGACAAGAACAGCCGCTCAGGTAAGATGTGGACAGGCCTGAGGAGGATGTTTGGTGATATTCTTCAATATGTGCAGTAGCTAATAGATTGGAGCTGGGTAATAATCAGTGGGAAGGAAGGGATTACTTACTTCAGTGACTGGGTTCACAGTGTAGTAACTCATCAAGAGAAGATTTCAATAGAGAAGAGACATTGAGGATATGTTTAATTGTGATACTGTGGCTGAGATTACACGGTCAATATAAAATATTGGCTTAACACTCACAAGCTTTAAATTTAAACGCCATTTAAAGACAAACAATGAGGTCTCCTGGGGAAAAGACGCAAGTCTAGCAGAAAGTTCAGAAATGAACCATAAGTCATTTCAGTTTGAAATGAGCTTATGAGGAACATGAAATAAGAGTCATAAAATAGGTAGAAGCCTCAGAGTGTCATATCGCATACACAAGAGAGGGTGGAGACAGCACTCGGCACACAGGCTGAGACCCTGTACTCCACTGGCTGCAACACTCATAATAGTGGGCCCTGCACCTCATCTGGACAGCACAGTAGAGCTGGTCCTGATGGTGTGGGCACAAATGAGCTATCCCTGAGGATGAGGGCAGGAGAGTTGGCTCTGCCCCTTGCTGGCTGTGGCATTGGATGGGCCAGCTGGAGCAAGGCAGGAGAGCTCGCCCCAGTGGTGTGGTTGCAGGAGAGCTGGATGTTTCATGTTTATGAACTTGGCAGCAAAAACACATTCACATTGGAAAAGCACAACATAGATGAAGACTATGTGAGAAACTTTTATTTCTGGCATTAGGGTAAAATAAAAAAAAAAGGCAAAACCTCCTTTTGGATACCAAATACAAAAGCTACATATGATATAGTTGAATAAAACTTTAATATCTCTTTTTCTTTTTAATCTGTATTGGTTCTTTGTGTTTTTTACATCATGCACCCCACTCCCACACATCTCCCCATCACCTCATATCTGCCCTCCACACTTGCAACCTCCCCACCAAAAGAAAAAATATCTCATTTTGGAAGCTGTAGTGTGTCACAGTGTGTCCCACAGTTCACCTTTTTTCCACACTTCATTGCATGCAAATGTTCATTGCAATGACTCATTGGTCTGGTACGAGGCCTCTGGCTTCTACTACTCTATCAATGCTGGAACCTCACTGGGACTTTTCTCAGATACATTGTTGTTCTGTGTCATGGAGATCCTGTAGCTTTGGATCTGTAGGAGCAGCCCCTTCATCTACTCCAGCAGTTCATCAATGAGGTATATGTTGGGTGAGCCAATTCAAAGTCATGGACCTAGGCCCGAGAGGTATCTGAGCTGGTGCAACTAGCTCTCATGCAACCACACCACTGGGGCGAGCTCTCCTGCCCTGCTCCAGCTGGCCCATCCAATGCCACAGCCAGCAAGGGGCAGAGCCAACTCTCCTGCCCTCATCCTCAGGGATAGCTCATTTGTGCCCACACCATCAGGTCCAGCTCTACTGTGCTGTCCAGATGAGGTGCAGGGCCCACTATTATGAGTGTTGCAGCCAGTGGAGTACAGGGCCAGTTCTCCCACTCTCATGACCCCAAGGCTAGTGCTTCTGCCACCCATAGCTGGTGGGGAACAAGAGAGAGGAGGAGGGCATCTCTTCCTCATCCACTGCAAAGCAGACAAGAGGTAGGGTCAGCACTCCTATGCTCATACCCTCAGGGCTTGCTTCTGGCCATGTCTAATCACAGGGATCATCTGTCTTGGGCTTACTCCTGCCTAGGCTAAATGTCTCTTTGATACATGGCTCAGTAATAGAAAGTTAGATGGCCAGAAAATTACAGGAATAATACCACACAGATGCTCTGTGAGATTTGCTAATCTGAAATCCTGAGGGTTTTTACAACATATTTATCTCATTCTGAAGTGCTAGGGGTTGAACTCAGGATCTCCTGAAAGCATTCTATCACTGAGATACATCCCCAAGCTTTCAGCATTTTCTACTTTGCATTTTGAGACAAGGTCTTGCTAAGTTGCCCACGCTAGCCCATGACTTGCTCAGTAGCCCAGGCTATTCTGCTTCAGTTTCCCGAGTATGTTTTGGGATATTTTGAATATCTCACCACACTCAATCAGATGGACATTTTTAAAAAACATTCTCTTTTATTCCACTGTGGAATGTAACTTTAAAACTCATTTTTTCCTTGTACCAAGTTATGTCCTGTCTGTAGTTGTACTCTCTTGAGTTCTAGCAATATCTGTGGCACTTTAAATTCCCACCCTCATTTATCCAGATCACATTTATGGGACTACTCCCTCTAACACAGCAAGTTTTCCTAGTGGAAAATCATAGGGAGTCTACACAATTTGGAGAATATTAAAGCAGATCAAAAGTAGTCCAAAGGTTAAAGATAAGTCTCCTCTTCAATTAATGAGAGTATATGTGTATATATAGTTACATTTAAAAATAATTATAGTCACAAAAGAAAAACTAATTAGCAAGGAAATCTAGAAATGTATATAGTTGATAACATTTTTATTACCCTGAGGATTGTATTAATCAGGTTTTTCAAAGAAACAGAACTGATAGATTATGAATATATACATATATGTATATTGCATGAATATGTGCATGTATATATTAAGATGTTTATGTGTTTGTGAACATGTATGTGGGTGTTAACATGTACATGTATGTGAATGTGTATGCATATGATTAATTACAGTGGTTTACAGGTTGTGGTACAGGTAATCTAACAATATCTGTCTCCCAATTAAACACCAAGAGTCTGGTAGTTATTCAGCCCATGAGACTAGATTTCTCAGCAATTCCAATCTGGTATTGGAGTCCCAGAAGATTCCTAGGGAGCTGCTGGTCTTCAATCTATGTTGGTTCCTGAAGAGCTAGGTTCTAACACAAGTGAAGAGCTGCCTCAGCAACAAGGCAGATGAACTTGCCATCAAGAGTGAGGGCAAACAGGAAAAAAACAAAAGCTTCCTTTTCCATTTCCTTTTATGTGAGTTTCCACCAGAAAGGGTGTCACAGACTTACTGTAGGTCTTCTCACCTCAAAAGAGCCAATCAAACAAATTCATCACACAACTACCCAGGTGCTTGCCTTTTAGTTGCTTTCAGAAGTTGACAACCAAGATTAGCCCTTTCAGGACTTATTTCATGCAAGCAAAAGAGTTTCATCTAGAAGTTCCACCTGAAAATGATTCTTTTAATTATCCAATATATATTTATTAATAATTATATGTACTTATAATGAATATAAGTTACCTAACTACTAGCCCTAAGAATGACTATTACCCCTGTTACCTAACAACTAAACCTATTAATACTTTAACAATTATTATCTAACAACTAATCCTAACCTTTTAGAAGGATACAGTCTCTGGGGCAGGTCCTCGGTTGTCAGGAACACAGTCTCTGGGGCAGATCCTCAGTTATCAGAAATAAACTCAAATAATATATTCACCATATACTAAAGGGAATACAAAAGGGAAAATGTATATGACCATTCTAATACATGCAAAAGAAATAGTTAAAATTCACTTCAAATTCCCAGAGGATCTGTAAGCTTCTTGAGAGATGACATTTTTCCACTTCCCTAGAAGTTAGCATTGGCTAGAAGACTGGGTTCCTTTCAACAGACTAAAAGCAGAAGTGGTGTGAGCGGCCTTTCTTCTAGGATGTCTTCTAACCACATCTACCATAAGCCCAGGCTAGCTCAGATCACCTCAGGACAAGCTACGAAGCTCTTCCTATGGTTTTCTGTTATATTGTTGTGACAGGTATCCTTCATCTATATGAGCAAATCATGGGCTTCCTAAAATAGAGTTGCACTTACTCATCTTTACACTGTTTTAGAGCCTGATGTAAGACAAAGTGCAAAGTGCTTTTCAATAAATGTGCAGTTTACATCTCCTTTGCTTACTATTGCTGCATGGGTGTTCTTAATTGAAGTAATTTCTCACCAAACAATTTTGAAGTTTTCAGTTCATTTATACTCTCATCTTATACTTAACTCATCATCACATAGATGGAAGGTAGAAACATAGCCTGAATTTTTGAGAAGCCAGAGCAGAAATGTCAGGGGTCTAGAAGAAATCTCTCTCTCTCTCTCTCTCTCTCTCTCTCTCTCTTTCTCTCTCTCTCTTTTCCTCCCTCCCTCCTTCCTTCTCTCTCTCCCTCTTTTCCCTCCCTCTCTTCTTTTCCCTCTCCCCTTTCCTTTCTCTCTCTTTCTCCCTCCCTCCTCACTCTTGATTGTTTAATTGTTTGTTTTTCTGAATTTTCCTGAACTCTATTTTCAGATTTCTAATATATATTACAAGAAGATAATAAAAAAATATTCATTTCTTGGCATTCTGTTACTGAATTATAAATATACGGTATTTTAAGTTATAATGAACAATGAACTTGTATATAAAAAGATAAAGTGATTTAAAACAATAAATCTTTAAAATTTTTATTTGTTATTGTGCACATATGTATGTGTGTAAGATGTGAGGACACATGTGGAAGTCAGAAGACATCTTTGTGTGGTCTGTTCTCTCCTTCCATGGTTTTTTTTTGTTTTGTTTTGTGTTGTTTTTTGTTTTTTAATTCTAGACAGGATTTCTCTGTGTAGCCTTGGTTGTCCTGGATCTCACTCTGTAGACCAGACTGGCCTCAAACTCACAAAGATCCTCCTGCCTTTGTTCCCGAGTGCTGGAATTAAAGGCATGGAGTCTCCTTCCATGTTTTAAATGTGTTCTGGGCATCAAACTTAGATTGCCAAGCTTGCACAGCAAGCAATCTTACCTGTAGAGCCATCTTACTGGCGCAACTATAGGCAACATTCAATGAATGAGTTTCAGTACAAAGACATCTAGGGACATAGGAAGCTCATAAACCAAGCATCAAAGATTTTAACCTTCATATTGCTGTTGCTCTTAATCACCCATCATGACTAGATGTTATTGCAGAAGACACTATAATTTTAGTTACAGTACATAGAGAAATCAATGCTAAAATTACCAAAAGAAATTTATTCTTTCATAGCTAGCTTTCACACTGCTGGAAGTTGCAATAGCAGCATGATGTGTATGGGAGTGACAGACTACTTTCTGGCTGAAGTCTGCACCCCAGGAAAGATTCTATGTCTGATACTGTAAAGCTGGTGAAAAAAGCTTACAAGTAGGGAGATCATAGGACCTAGTTCATCTCTGAAAAAAAGTTCTCTCTTTATTGGATTTGTGTGCTGCTCTATAGGAATAAAGTCATGTCTGGTACTGTAAACATAATACGTATATATATACATATATATATATGTATATGTATATATATAATCAAATTCTGTTGTTGGAGAAGTCATGGGCCCAAGGGGAGAGCCTATTCCTGCTGCTTTGCTTAATAATCATGTTCCTAAACTGCTTTTTAAATATTTATATTTATATCCATAGCTTTGAGCAATTCTCAGCTTTTATCAGGGAAGCTTGTTATTGCAGTAAGTAATGATTAATACGGACACTTGTAACTGTTCCAACTGTCGATAACAAGCAAGAGTGAATGCTCAGCCATAGAAGGAATACATGTATCAATCCTGCACCCTCCCAAGAATCACAGAAAGAGGGTAGAAATATTGTAAAAGCTGGAGAATGAGAAGAACATCTGTGAAATGCTATCCTCTGCATATAACATAGATGTTGCACACCTGAATTCCCAGAAGCTGTGGTTATCTACATAATACCTGAAAAATATCAAGCCAGTTAAAAATCCCAGTGTGGAAGTGGGAAGGGACTCGAGGCCCCCTCCCAGCTGAGAGTCTGCGGGAAGTTGATGTTTCCTAGGTGAGGTGGAACCACTATTCTTTGGTGTGTGGTCACTGGTAGATTGCCTATGCCCTGGTGTATGATCTTATGTCCACATGCACATGGACAGCATTCACTGGATTCAGTGTATCACAGTGACAGAGAGAAAGACTGAGGGAGGCATAAGATTGGAAGGGTGATGTGCTAGGTGGGGAGCTCTTCCTCCACTCATACCCACCCTCCACCCTTGCAACCTGTCCCCCAACAGAGAAAAAATCTCATTGTGGAAACTGTAATGTGTCACCCTGTGTCTCACTGTATACCCTTTTGTCCACACTTCTTTGCTTACAAATGGTCATTGCAATGACTCGTAGTCTGGTATGAGGCCTCTGGCTTCTACAACTCTATCAATACTGGAACCTCACAGGGGCTTTTATTTGATATCCTGTTGCTGCCCTATGTCATGGAGATCCTGTAGTTTTGGATCTATAGAACTCATCCCTTCATGCACTCCAGCAGCAGTTCAGCAATGGGGTAGATATTGAGGTGGACCAATTCAGAGCCCCAGACCTGGGCCTGAGAGGTATCTGAGCTGGTCAGATCACCCATTCTGATGCCTTCAGGGTCAGCTCACCAGCATCCCCCACAACCTAAACCAGCTCTACTATACTGCCAAGTAAAGTGCAGGGCCTGCCCTCCTGAGTGCTGCAGCTGATGAGGGGGCAAGGACAGCTTTCTTGCACTTATGACCCCTGGGCCAGGTCTTCCACTTACTGAAGGTGGTGAGGGGTGAGGGAGGAGGAGAGTATCTCTCCCTTATTCAAGCCACCACATGGGAGACATACAGCAGGGCCAGCTCTCCCATGCTCATATCCAGCAGGGGGCTCAATTCCAATGCCTACAATGTGGGTAGCCTGCTCTCCCGAGTACTGCAGCTGGCTAGGGAATGGTCAGCTCTCCTGCTGTCACACCCTTGAAATCCCATAATACCCAAGTGAGAGGTTAGGCCAGTTCTGCACAGCCTTCAGACATCAATCTGCCTCAAGGAGGCAGCCCAGACCAGGGACGTCTGCCTGGCCTTTGGTGTCAACAGACCTCTGCCGGAACAAGGCCATGGACCCAGGTGTGGCCCCTGGTGGCAGCACAGGCCAGGATCCCACCATGGTCCCAGGGGGTATCATTGGGCTACTCACATTAGGTTGTTCCCCACTACCCTTGAGTCTACAATTCTGCCTCTCTCCATTATGCCCACACCTTCTGTTTCTCTTTCTCTTCCATTTCTTCATCACTTACTTGCTCCTCTTAGTGGTGCCCAGAGTATCTGACTGAGGGTCTGAGATTATCTCAGGAGTGGTCTCAGGAGTGCCCTGCCCTGCTTATATATTATTGCATTGGACAGGGCTCATCTCACACATGATTTCCCACCCCACTCAATTGCCACCCAGTCTCTTGGCCTGCATGTAGACAGGCTGGTGGTCATCTCAGGCTAGCTCCAGGTCTTACTCCAAGCCCACCTGAGTGGCTCCATGACATTTGTCTGTCTCAGGCTCACTCCAGACCTGTCCCAGATGGGATTCTTCTAGTTTCCCATTTGTTTCCCACCCTGGGAGCAGATCTGGACCTGTGTAGCACCAGACTGGTGGTGGTTTCAGGCTCACTTTTTTTTTTACAAACTGTTAGGCTACTTAATCATTCAGATGTCTACAGGTTAGAATACTGAATTTAGATATAGCCTCTCTCCTCTCTGCAACTTACTGATGCATATGTGACATTGCAGCCCCACATGCAATGCCTCTAGGGGCAGACCTGTAAGACCTCTTAACTGCTTCAGAATCCAACTTGGTACAAAAAAAGCGGGATACCCCTTATAATCTTTCTAGAATAGTTTTGTATTCCTCACTGTTCAGTCTCATGTCCTTTTATATTAGTCTTGTTAGATTTCTGATGATCTAGACAGAGAATATATTAAGCAGTGTAATGATACTAAAAGTATATATGCATGAGTATGTATATGTGCATATTTGTCTACAGAGGAGAAGAGGGTAGGTGTAAGAAAGGTAGGTGCCAATTGATCATCTCTAGAATTAGATGATTCACTAGTGAAGTCTGTTCTAGGAGAAGAGGCCGCACCAGTACAGTCTATTCTAGGAGCAGAAGATGAATCAGTGCAGTCTGTTCTAGGAGTGCAGGATGCACCAGTGCAGTCTGTTCTAAGAGTGGAGGATGCACCAGTGCAGTCTGTTTTAAGAGTGGAGGATACACCAGTGCAGTCTGTTCTAAGAGTAGAGGATGCACCACTATAGTTCATTTTATGAGTGGATGATGCACTAGCTGTATGTTGGGGATTTTTTTTTCCCTTGAATCTCCTTCCAGAAAATCCTGGCATGAAAGCCTACAAACTACCCAATTCTGTTTTGTTTTGTGCCTTTCACACCATAGAATTGTCAGATATTGTTGGCTGACAAATCTTTGAACATTAACTCAGCCCAAAAATTAGGGATTTGGAAGTAGACACCAAATGAAGGAACGGATTCAATAAAATTTGGCTATACCTCCCAGTAACACAATCAACAAGCTTGTAAGAGCCAGGTGGTTGATCTTTGCCAATGAAAAACATCCTTAAGTTGCAAGCTCAAAGAGAAAATTTAAAGCAGATAAATGAAAATGTATCAAATAACTCTAAAAGATGACTAACAATAATGTCTCACATAAACATAACAATGAGCATCTTTCAATGTATTTATATGGATATTTCTTTGTGATGTCAAGACAGGTGTAAATATGACACAATGTGATTGTAGCTGTTTTGCTGATTCTGATTTACATAATCTATGCACACAAAACAATAAGAGTTTGTTTGAATCCACATGCCATTTGACAATTAAGCTCCACAAAGAAGGGACCCCAGGAAATTAGAATTTCCTTAAGAGTTTTTAATGGTAGGAGGAAGAGAGAACACTTATCTCCCTGAAGAGATTCACACAGTTCTAACAACTTGTCAGATCACCTTGGAAGAGAAGCTGAACCCCAGACAGATGATGGTTGGAGCCACACCCTAATTGAGAGTGCTTAACTTTGGACAACTCTTCCTCTCTATTTAAACCTAAACCTCATGTTACAATCCCCAAGATGGACTTGTTAGGTCATTGGATCTTCTTGTCCCTACTTATCAATGTAGCCATATTGAATAACCTTTCAGTTTTTCAATATTAACTTTTTTGTCATATTGGCCTAGTAATTATGTGTGGCCAAGCATAACTTGTCAAGCTTCTGGACTGAGCACTGATTCTAATGACTCTGGTGACAATAATTCTCTCCTGGGATAGAAGTAACCTTGTTAGTTAGGAAGATTAGAAACCAACTGTACTGCCAAATGGAGGTTTCTCCAAACTGGGCCCTGAGTCAGTATCTTGAGCTCCTCATATTCCCCTAGATCAGTGATCTCAACCTTCCTAATGCTGTGACCCTTTAATACAGTTCTTCACGTTGTGGTAAGCTGACCCCCCACCATAAAATTATTTTTGCTACTACTTCATAACTGTAATTTTGGTACTGTAATGAATCATAATGTAAATATTTTTGGAGATAGAGGGTTGTTAAAGGGGTCACAACCCACCAGTTGAGAACCAGTGCCTTAGATCCTCAAGATAACCTAGCACAGTGGGAGGAGCTGACCTCAGGTGAGACCCTAGGGATCTTCTTATATGGCAATATATAAATCTAACCCAGAGCATAAAATTTTCTAGCTGCCGTAGTAGAAGTCTACAATTGTCAAAGGTCTGGGAAGGAGACACTAAAATGAGAAACAGAAATTCAAGGAGTGACAAAATGTTTGGAGAAGCCTGCATTTGGCACTACAGTTGGCTTTATGTCTGACAATTAGGTTAATTCAACTTTACAAGTTGTTTTTTTTTTTTTTACCCTGCCCCTAGAGGCATTGCAGATGTAGCTGCTATGTCACATGTGCATCAGTAGGTGGCAGAGAGGAGAGAGACTATATCTACATTCAGTGTTCTGACCTATGAATATCTGAATGAATAGTAGCCTAACATTCTGGGGAAAAAAGCAAGCTGGACACCAACACAACGTTGTTGCCATGAGGTAGCCTGAGATGACTACCAGACCAGTACCAAGCAAGCACCAGATGGGCTCCCAGGACAGGAAACAAGCCATAAACTAGAAGAATTCTGCCTGGCCCTGGCTGTGGGGGTTGTGGAGACCCAGCCCTGGGATGAGATCTGGTCCAAATGGGGTCACAAGAGCAGGACAGCTGTCCCTGCCGCTCACATGCTGCAGTACTCGGGAGAGCAGGCCCTGCACCTTTCCTGGGTAGCACACTACAGCTGGTCCTGGATATGGGGATTGTGGGTGAGCCAGCCCTGAGAGAATGAGCATGGGAGAGCCAGCCCTGCCTTCTGTCTGCTATGTGGTGGTATTGGCTAGGGAGAGATCCCCTCCCCTCCCTTTTGCCCTCACCACCATTGGCCAACAGGAGATCTGGCCCAGATGCGGTCATAAGAGCAGGAGAGCTGTCCCTACCCCTCAGACGCTGCAGCATTTGGGAAACCATGCCCTGCATTTTTCCATAGTAAAACTGGCCATGCAAGTGGGGTTTGCAGGTCCAGAACCAGGGCTTTGAGTTGGCCCACCCCATCATCGACTTCATGGATGAACTGCTGGAGTGCAAGAAGAGACCAGTTCCACAATCCAAAACTACAGGTTCTCCATGACAGGACAGTTACAGCATATCTGAGAGAAGTTCCAGTATGGTTCCAATATTGTCAAAGTAGAGGAAACCAGAGGCCTCATACCAGAACAAGGAACCATTTT
Source organism: Lophiomys imhausi (assembly GCA_907164525.1). Taxonomy (NCBI): domain Eukaryota; kingdom Metazoa; phylum Chordata; class Mammalia; order Rodentia; family Muridae; genus Lophiomys; species Lophiomys imhausi. The sequence continues at coordinate 8,058,195 of CAJQZJ010000594.1, forward strand.
AATGAATTTTTGCAACCAAAATGTGTGGACAAAAGGGAATACTGTGGGACACACTGAAACACACTGTAACTTCCACAATGAGATTTTACTTTTTTATGCTGGGACAGATTGCAAGGGTGGAGAGTGGATCTGAGGGGGAGGTGGGAGATGAGAAGGAACAGGGTGCATGATATGAAATTCACATAATAAAAATTTTTCAATAAAAAACACTCATACACAAAAATAAAATAAATTATTATAGAATACAGGTCAGTCATTTTATGCTTGAAAAAAATTTTTTAGTGGATAACATTTAACATTTCCAAATTGTTTGGCTGTTGTTTTCTTTTTGTTTTCTTGCCTAAACTATCATGTAAGTAAGAAATAAATACCAGAAGTGAGCAGTATACTTTAACTGGAGTTTTAAATTATTTAAGAAGAAATGATAAAATTAATAATTTACAAAAATAGCTTGTTAAGTTTGAAAACTGTATCAAGAAGACTGATGTTCAGCAACAAGAAACTAAATGTTTAAATACAGAGATTGTGCCCTAGCTGAAACCCCATTCTGAGACACTAGCTCCCCAACCACTGGCCTCAGGCTTCAATACTTTTGGCTCTTTATCTCTCTCTTTCTTTGTCCTTTCCTAAGCAATAAGAGCACATCAAAAGAAGCACTTACTATGACCTCTTCAGAGAAAGGCAGTGGCTTAGAGCGATTTGAATGATCATTGAGTTTCTGAGCTCTCTTCTCTGGGTAAAGTCCGCATGAGCCAAGAAATAGGCTCTGTTGCAATTAAAGACCTTGACAACAATGCCACATGGAGGTTGAAAGCAGTTGTTTATGGCAGAAAGAGAGACAAAGCCCTTGTATTTTGCTAAATTCATGCAAACGAGAAGCCAAGTAAAACAGGATTTGTAGCAAGAGCCTAGATTCAATTCTAGGAATATTGATTCTCAGATGGGATTCTCTCCTCACTTTTTCTCAGGGTCTCCATGAGCATTTAAATGTCTTTCCATTGAAAAATTAAAAGGTGGAAGCTTTTCCTTATGTTTTTAAAGGTCAGCTGGAAGTTCAGCCTCCTGTGATTCCTGTTATGTATGTTAACTTTTTAATTAAGAGGTGAGCTCTATGTTCTCTCTTTACAGAAGAGTATCAACAAACAAGAATTATAAAGTTCCGCAAAAGAATTAACAGTCATCTAATTTTTATCTTAAGAGTGAATGAAAAGTTTCAAAATAAAATAGAAAATATTTGTTTTTAGGCCTATTACTTAGGTGAAAAAATTCCCCAATATGTTTAATGATCAGGCAGGAACTATTTTGACTATACACAGTAGACATATCTAAAGATCTTTATTAAATAGTCTTCATACAATTAGGAACACATGACCCTGGCAAACAAAGGTCAGCACCACTAAAACCATGGATAACAGTTTAGGACAGAAACCTAGGGAAATGTCCTACGATTTGCATGGTAGAAAGCTTGTATCCCTGAGAAACATCCATGCCCTTAGCATACAAAGATCCCACAAAAGCTTGCATTGCAGTTACACAGACAATCCAAGTATATACATATGATAGTTTTACAGCTTTGAAAAATGGAAATATTGAACCTCTTACAAACTTAGGAGACAATGTTAGTGGTCACCAGTAGATTTAAGATAGCTATCCTGGCAAAGGCCAGTATTCCACAAGTCTTTCCTCAACTTGTAAAACTTTCATGCAAAGGAGTTCAAATCTTTTAATCTTCCCCATTTGGTAAAACTTTTATTTCTACAAAGTGCTCACTCTGTCTCTGTGTCTCTCTGCCTCTCTCTCTCTCACACACACACACACACACACACACACACACACACACACTTCATGGCCTGGAAAGGTTCAAATCAGCAAACACAAGTAGGCTCCATTTTAGTATCAAACTAGATTCTGCTTTAGGTTAAAGTCTCAGTTTCTGGAGAATGATTAAGACCTCTCAGAGAAACCATGGGCTGCTGGCAGCCAATCAGAAAATTCCAGACTATCCGGTTTAAAATTAAGCAGGGTGTGAAGCAGGAATGACCTCAGCCCACTGTCCTGGAAAAGTCCAAGACAGGTCTGAGCCAATCAGCTCGTGCCTCATTTGATTGCCCTAACTGCCCAAGCAGAATAGAGATTAGCCCTTCCACCAGAGTCCTTTTAAAAGTCCCTTTAAAAGTACCTTTGTTCGTGGTCTCTCCATTTTGTATAGCTGGTGACACCTGCATGCTGGTTGTTTCTGCACAATAAACGCTGTTTACTTTTGCATACTATTTGATTCTGGGGACTTTCTTCAGCTATTCTTGGTCCCTTACATTCCTTCATTTTTTTATGTGTCAATTCTTTTAAAACTAGCCACCCTCAAAAAACTATGAGGTTGGCCCCAGACAATGGGAAAAAGATACAGTTGCTACCTGCCTTAGAATAAAACATAGATTAATTTAATACCAGTGTGCTCAAATACAAAGTACTAGAAATCTTATGTACAACATTTAGTTATAGTCAGCTTACTCACATAAAAAATTTAAATAAATTTTATTGGTACATGATTCTTATAGCATTATATATTAACAATACATGAGTTTTATGATGTAAAGGAAATCTAAGAGGTACTTTCCATGTTCTTTATAGAATGTAATCTTATAAAATGGATTTTTGACACAGAAATTGTATACATTAGTAAGCACACATACTAAAAAGTATGAAAAGAACACAAATTTTAATTATAATTTTCAGAATTATTTATATCCTATTATATTCTATAATCTGTATAAAAGACAAGTATGGCATTATATTACATGTAAGAAAAATTTCCAATACAAATATGGAATCTAATAAATATAAATTTAGCACTACCTTTTTGTGAATAAGACTATTTAATCTTGATAGCTTTATAATGTATAGGCACATCAAATTAGATATTAAGTATCCAGTCCTTTTTTATAACATTTATTTATTTGTTGGTTTGTTTGTTTGTTTACATGTCATAGTGTTTTGCATTTATTTATTTATTTATTTAAGAAGCCTCCTCAGTATTTAAAACAACAGATTTTAACAATTTAATTTTCACTTAGGTGTAAAATACTAATTATCTCTTTTCTTCATAAGACTAAATAACATAGCTCTCATCTATACAAACAGAATAAAATAAGTATCCATTTCCTGAGTATCACCTATAATCCTACTATGAAAAGGAAATTTAATAATGCATATGTAGCAAATATGTCTTAAAGTTTCCATGTGACAAAGAAGATCTATCTAAAGCAAGACACTTGCCCACCCTTTGGCTGTCAGACTATTGAAACAGCAGACCCCAAGGACTGGACATTTTCTCAGGAATCACATGCTGAGAGAAGAAAATGTATCAACTCTCAAGCCTAAGTCAGCAGGAGGGGGAACTTGGAAGAAGTGATTTCACACAGACCTGAGAATTTTCATGACACTTTGCAGGACACACTAGAATGCAAACAATGATGGGTCATTGGCTTGGTGAGATCACACCTTGGGCATACTGTTTAATTATGCATACCTTTAAACCTCTGTTTAAACAAAAACCTTTATAAGTACCCCAAAGTTGAACATAGGGATCCCTGAAATCTATGTTTGTTCTTTTCCATGTGGTCATGTTACTCATCTTTAATTCACCAATTGGGAACAAGTGGCCAAGTTCAGCATCTTAGGGCTGCAAGGACCCAGGCTTTAGACAGGAACAGGAGATAGAAATCAGACAGGGACATTAATTTTTGTCTTTGGTCAGAAGCTGGAAATGTCTTTCACTCTGTCCTGCCAGAAGACCTAATATGAGGAAGAGGACTTCGGTTCCCACTGTGGTTTCTTGTGACCTCTCTTCTTTTCCTACAACCTCAACATGCATCACTGCCTGAAACACTGCATGGGGACTTGGATCAAAATGAGAGGCATCTGAATACAACATGGGTGGGCCAATTGAATGAGTCAGACACTCCAAGTGCCTCACCTCAGTTTCTGCCATAAGGCCTGTAAAATGTCCCCAAGCTAAGAGTTGTAGCAAGCAATGTGTGTCCCCAACTCCACAACCTGCTCTAACTATACAGGGTCTGCCTTCTTTCTCTTAAGCTCCACTTAAGACAACTCTATAGATTAAGCTAAATTCTTCCTCCTGCTGTCCATCACGCTCTTTCAAGTTTGGGACACACAGGACCCAGAAGCCACTGACTAGGGGGACGTTGTTGGCCATTGTTTTTCTAGAATCTAACCACCCTAGCTAAACACCTTAGATAAGACAATCTTCCTCACTCTCAGTCTCCCTTCTCACTTCTCTGCCTTCCCATTTTACTCTAACCCTAAAGACTCAGTAATAATCTTGTCATAGCAGGTCAGCAGAAAAGACACATTTTGGCTATTAGATGCTCACAGCAAGTTGACACTAGATTGAGTGAACAGTTCCATGCAGCCTGTGGAATCACTTTGTTCTGGAGCTTTATCTTTTCACTTCAGCAGGCATTAGCTGCTTTCTGTAACTATGGAATGAAGAAGAGAAATGAATATTTGAAGTCTACTAGCCCCAAAGTCTAAACCTTCGTGTTTTCTTCTAATTGGTGCATTTCTGGCCTTATGTCTTTTGTTTTTCTTGTCATTTTGGAAGGTCTTTTGATCTAATTTTAATTTCTGGTTTCTAAATTCTCTTTTAGGGAGGCTTTTATGAACCCCTAGGGTTCTTTCAAACCATTTTGGAGACTGCCATTTGTGTGGCTTACATTATCTTTCCAGAACCCCTCTGAGCCACTGCAGTTAAACTAGTTGGATGTCTGCTGTACAGCAGATGTACTGGTTCTTCTTTCTGCTACTGTGACAAACTGTCCAAAGCACCTTAAAGGAAGGAGGGTTGGTTTATACTAACTCAAGGTTGAGACGGCACGGCAGCAGGGCCACAAATCAGAGAGAGGTGGATACTGGTACTCAACTCCGTTTTATTCAGTCTGGCACCCCGCCTTATAGAATTGTGCAATGCACATTTAGTATCTTCCACCTGGGTTCACTGAAACTCCTTCACAGGCATGCCCAGAGGAATTTCCCCTAGAGAATTCTGGCCCCTATCAAGTAGACAGTAAGAATAATCACAAACAGAAGTTTGAATTGTGTTGGCAACTAGGAAGGAAAGAACAAAGAGGATAGAGTGTATAGAGAAGAGCCTTATTGTAACTCATGTGACCCTGAGAAACACTGTCCTCAGTATGTTGATGCCTCCTTCTGATAATTTCATTGACTTGCTTTTTTCTTCTGAATGTATAGTTATTTATCTCAGTGTGCATCCCAAACTAATGTAACTAATTTTTATGTTTCATTCTGTATCGAAAACAGCAGGGGAAACTTTAATCTGCTCCCAGAGTTCCTGAAAACAACACAGTAGCAGGCTCTGGCCACTTTGTTTGTGTATATTTTTAGCTTAGTGCATGTGGACATTCTTATTTGGGGCATGACTAATGTGAAACTCACACGGTCTGTGCATGAATGTGAACGCTTGGAGAATGACCTTATTGTGTTAGTATGGAGAGGCTGTTGTCTGTGTCTATTTATATCGCTCCATTTCCCCTCCCCCTTTCTTTGAAAAATCTGTTAGCTGAAATGCAAGCATTTAAGTGAAATCTGTAGAATTGTCAAGTCAGGGGGAAGGGTGCTGATTAGATACAGATTTTAACTCATCCTGGTCTAACTAAAATGAAGATATTGAAATGTTAAATTTGAGTTCCCACGCTGGTGGAATGGTTTATATATGGTGCTTTCAAATGTTAATTAGTACAATGATTTGGTTCTGGCATTTTCAAATTTTAATCCTAAAAACAGAGGATAATTTCTGATGTCTTGCTGCAGATAACAAGATAATTGACAGCAAAGATTTAAAAGAAAAGCAAAAAAATCTGGATTTGCCATAAATAGAGTTTGGACCTCTACTTTGAAAGACCTCATCAATCCATACCTATAAGCATGGGTATTTTTAATTTCTTGAAACTTATTTTGAATATAGCATTTTAACATCTATTAAATATTGTTTAGAAAAAACTTTAAAATTTTAGATTAGGAAAATTCCAACATTCTAAAATAAGTACTTAATAGAGAAAATATGCACCTAAATAATTTTGTTAGAAATATAGTTTCTTTATATATAATAATATTCAATGGAATCATGAAAGGAAAGTTTTATTAAATTAAATGTTTTCCTAATGGCCACATAGATTTTGATAAATTTTCTTTTAAAATATTCTAGAAAGAATTTTTTAATTAAAAAATAGTCAAGGAGAACAAAATATAAAAAACCATGAAATATATATATATATATATAATCAGATATATTTATCCCTCTCAGGTCTTTGAGGTGGTTGAAGAATAGATAGCTAGAGTCTCATAGTTAAATTTTGAGTTGTTTAGGAATCAAGAGGGTGTTCTGGATCTAAGAAGATATTTTTAAAATTGTGAGGCAAGTTAGTATGAAAGCTGAGTTAGATATAGAACTTTAAACTCATGGAGATGGTTAGATAGTAGAATGTTCAAGTCAGGTGCCAAATACATATGGACTGGACATTGGGAATGTATGCTAAGCCATATAACTCTTATAATCGTGGCCTATTTATTTCTGTTGTTTTGTATTGTATTTATAGTTATAAGGAAAAGAACCATTATTTGGACTGAAAGGGAGAGCTGTTGGGGGGAAAAATAAATACCTTAAACTAAAAAAAAAAAAAAAAGGAAAAGAGGGAGGGAGGAGAATGGGGGGCGGGGGGGGAGGGGGGGGGAGGGGTGGGACGGGGGGGGGGAGTAGGGAGGGGATTGTGATTGAGATGTAACTTGAAGAAATAAAAAATAAATTATTAAAAAAAAAGGTGTGTGCTTAGAGCTGAGCCACACCATTTGTTTACAGTAAACAAAAAGTTCTAGGATTAAAGGCTGAGCCATACCACAATTAAAAAAAAAAAAAAAGAAAAAACTTTAAAATTTTAGATTAGGAAAATTCCAATATTCTAAAATAAGTACTTAATAGAGAAAATATGCACCGAAATAATTTTGTTAGAAATATAGTTTCTTTATATATAATAATATTCAATGGAATCATGAAAGGAAAGTTTTATTAAATTAAATTTTTTCCTAATGGCCACATAGATTTTGATAAATTTTCTTTTAAAATATTCTAGAAAGAATTTTTTAATTAAAAAATAGTCAAGGAGAACAAAATATAAAAAAACATGAAATGGTTTTGATTAATTAAAATATCTACAAATGATTCAGATTTTAATATCCTTTAATTTTTTCCTGTGGGTTTCTTTAGCACAAATACTCTTATACATACAGGTGATAAATAAGAAATTGGAATTAGGGCTGTGATGTATATAAAATGGTAGATATATATCATCAGATACCCTATGTTAAACTTTATAACGTAAATTACAGATGATACCAATTACAATAAATAGTGACATCTAAGACCAGGTGAACTAAGTATTATGTAATAGTAATAAACCCTCTTGCCACCAAGATCACCAACCTGAGTTTGATTCGAAGGACCCATATGGTAAAAGAAGAGAACCCTTTCCCACAAGCTGCTCTGGTCTTCATAAGCACACCTTGGCATATGCAATGGCCCGCACCAAAGGAAATGAATGTGATTTTTGAAAGATACTATATTAGTGTTACCAAAAAATAGAGGAAAATTAGTGTTTTGGTTTCCTTTCTGTTATTGTGATTAAAAAAAAAACATTTTGATCAGCAGCAACTTGGAGACAGAAGAGTTATTAGGCTTTACTTCTAAGGAACAGTCCATTGTTGGGAGCCGTTAAGGCAAGAATTCAAGGCAGGAATCTGAAGGCAGGACAGCTTGCTGTGTCATGTAGCATCACCTCTGGCTAGGAAACACACAGATGTAAGTCACAAGCAACAAAGCCAAGGTATCTGGGCCAAACAATTCTCTAAAGAGGATGTTCCAGAACCCAGACCTGGCTAGCCATGCATGGGGGCAAATATGTCTCTAGTCTTTTGTCCCTGACCTAGGTCACCACCCTGTATTATATCATTGGTGAGAGCTCAATTTCACAGTCTTATACAATTGTCTAATCAGCACAAAGGGGAAGGGAAAGATTCAGGTCATATGAATTCTTGCTGCACTGATGCATTAAAACTCCCTAAAGAGGAAAGAGCAGAGAAAAAAATTATACATAGTTTCTAATTATATAGACCAATGATCACAGCCATGTTATATAGGCAAACAAGCCAGGGGAGGTGAATTTTCCAGAATGTCAGCAGAGCTTTCTGCAAAAGGGATGAAACAGAACAATTTCTGTTTCTACTTTAATAGATATTCTATGATAAAACAAAAACAAAGTTTCTCACACAGTCAAAAAGCAGAGCAAAGCCAGGGGAGTACTGCTTGCTGGCTCTCCTGCATGTTTCTGTTTAGTAAGCTTTTCTAAACATCCCAGGACCAGGGAATAATGCTGCCCACAGTGGGCTGAGTGCTCTTACATAATTAATAACCAAAACACATGCCTACAGGCCAGGCTCATATAATCAGTTCCTCAATTGACTCCCTTCTTAGATCACCCCAGCTGTGTCAGAATGACGTTAAAGCGTACTAGGACAGCTTATAGAAGGAGTGATCAAATTTAAAAACTGTTCTTTTGTTAAATGCTCAGAAAATTTCTAAATTGACATTTTCTAGACAATCTTAAATTGTAAATTTTAAATATTAATCTTAAGACTATATATAGATTTAATGTGGGTGTAGACTGTCGTCTCTGTAATCACCAAGCTTGTCCCCTAGCATGGGCAAATGATTGACTGGTTAATAAATACAGAGGATAGCCAGGTGTTAGGATGGAAACTGAGTTAGGTATAGAACTTTAAATTCATCAAGATAGATAATAGAATATTGATATCAGGTGCCAAATATGTATGGACTGGACATTGGAAATGTATGCTATACCTTATAATTTTCATAATTGTGGCATAATTGTTCTTATTATTTTGTATTGTATTTATTGTTATAAGAAAAAGAGCCTTTCATTGGACAAAATGGGGGAAGATGTTGGGGGAAAAGATATACCTTAAATTAAAAAAACAAAACAAAGCAGATAGGAGGGTGAGGGGGAAGAGGGTAGAAGGATGGGACCGGAAGGAGGAAGAGAGAGGGAGGGGAATATGATTTTGATGTAACTTGAATAAATAAATAAATAAATGTTTAAATAAAAAGAAAGACAGAAGCATGAGCCCCAAAGAAATCTAAGGTAACAGCTTTATCCCTTCAGGATGGGAGGGGCCTTCAGGTTGTGAGTCTACTAGATGGACACAGGTTATTGTGTTTTACAGTGTCCCTGTGTCCTTCTTTTTTACCTGTTGTTCCTGGTTAGATAGCTACCCCCAATGCCTTCCCACTGTTTCTCCTCACAATGTCTTCAGGGAATAAGAAGCTGCCATCTTAAGGAGCTCCATTTTGCTTTCCCTATGTCTCTATCTTTTCCCCTTAGAGACACTCTTGCATGGTTTCTTGGCTTTCCTCCATAGGAAATATAAACATATTTTGTCAATGTGTAAATAATCTCATTTTCCTATTGGGATAAAGAATTTGTCACTAAATAATTCATTGCTAATAGATGATACATGTTGTTATAAATAATGTTATAGCATTGGATATTTTGATATATGATTTGGTGAGTGTATATATTGTAAATATAGGTAGACAAAATCAGTATTGTTTATAAAAAGGCTATATTAGGTTGAGTCTCATTATTAGGTTGAGGTCATTCAATCATTAGACTCAATATTTATTTTGTAACAGACAATGTTCTAACGGCATGTGCAGTATAATGCTTTATAACTAAGTCTCTGACTAATACAATATAATTAAAATATTATTAGAAATTTTGTTTATTACTTTTTAGTGTTTAAGTATTTAATTTTTAATGAATATATAATGACTCCATCTATTCATGCCATCCGTGCTGTGTGCTATGTGAAGTATAGGAACTGACTTAGAGCACATGATTTTGTGTTACATTAAAGTTACTGTTTATTCTTTTATCTGATTGCTAGACTTCTGGTTTAGTTTTGATGAAGTCAAGTTGCACTTAAGTATGTATTTGTTATACTCTATTAAATGGCCAGTTTCTAAGCAACTGTGTTAAGGTGATTATAGTTCATTTAACACCCTGTGACTAGAAACATGTAGAGCTGTGTGTCTGAACCTTATAAATATATTATGCAAAATTTGCAAAGTTAAAGACATATAAACTTAATCTATACAAATTGTTCAATAAGTGTTCTCTTTTATGTGATATGTATAATCCCAATGAAAATCTTCTGACATTTCTGCTGCTTTTAATTAGTTCCATTCAGATAAAAAAATCAAACAAACCTGTCATTTTGAAAGGCATGCTATATAAAACTTATTCTACATCTGTTTGCTTGGACAAATAAGTATCTTATGATTGAACCTGTGTATGTACTTGTACACCAGAAAGCAAGTAAGGTTGTGGTCACTGTTCTCCAAATATGCAAGAGATCTCTAGTTTTGAATTTTGTCAGTGTTGTAGACCTATTATTTTTCTGAGCCAAGGACTCTAAGTTTGGTTTCATATGTACAAATCAAATTCAGACATATATATATAAAGAGCTTCCATGCTAATTGTCGCTAACTCCATCATGTACTGAATGTATTCATGTTCCCCGAGTGCATAAGCTTTCTAAAATGAAAAATTTAGAACACTTAGCCAGCCTAGTGTCTTATAAGTTAGAATTGTTAGTGGTGCTAACTTTTCCCAGGCCTGTGTTCATATGTTCCTAATTTTATTGTGACTATTCTATTGTAGCAAAGATAATTAGGTATGGCTGAATACTGTGAACTCTGAACAGTGTCTCCTAATTATTAAAAGGTATTGGGGAGGGGGTCTTTGAGGAACACATCTGTAAACAAGCACTTAAACTTCAAACTAAGTTGTCTTTAAATGTTTGCTCTTGTTGCCTTTTTTTCCTACTGTGAAACTTTTAACTATTCTCTGTTAAATTATGCAGAAGTACAACTTCTGCAAAAGAACCTAAACAGAATTTTTTTTTTAAAGAGATAGTAGGATATCTCCCACAGGACACACAAAATTGAATTCAAGAATGGACTCCAGGTGGGTGGGCTAAGATACTTTTTCAAGACATCTTAGTTGGTTGGATTTAGCCATATGGAGTTTTTTGTTTTTTTTTTTTTTTTAGTTAATTCATTAATTTTTGTTTGTTTTCAATACATCTCAACCACATTTTCCCTCCCTCCATCCCACTCATTTCCTCCCACATCACACTTCCCCTCTCCCACAGATCCACTTCTCTTTTGTTTACCTACAGTAAAGAGCAAGCCTCCCAGGATTATCCATCAAATGCAGCATAATAAGATACAATAAGAGTGGGCACAAACCCTCATATCAAGGCTGGGTGAGGGAGCCCAGTAGGAGGAAAAGGGTCCCAAGCACAGGCAAGAGTCAGACAAATTTCCACTTCCACTATTAGAAATCTCACAAAAAAACACCAGGCCTAACAACCATAGCATATATTCAGAGGACTTGCCCAGACCCATGCAGGCTCTATGATTGCCACTTCAATCTCTGTGAGCCCCTATGAGCCCTACTGAGTTGAAGTTTGTGGGGTATGTTCTCCTTGTATCCTCGACAACTGTGGCTCTTACATTTGTTCCTCCCCCACATCCACAGGGTTCCTCTAGCTCCAAGGGGAAGGACTCAGTGGAAGTATCCAATTTGGGCTCTCTCTCCTCCTAATGTTTGGCTGTGGATCTCTCTATCTGCTCCAAGCAGTTGCTGGAAGTAGCTTCTGTGATGATGAATTGGCTAGGTACCAATCTATGAGTACAGCAGAATATCATTAAGAATCATTTTATTGATTTTTTTTCTATCATAGGTCTCTGGGCTATCCAACCTCTGATTCCTAGTCATCCAGACAGTATCAGGCATGGGTTCCCTCTCTTGGCATGGGCTTCAAATTAGGCCAGATATTGATTGGCCACTCACACAAGTTCTATGCCTTCATTGCCCCAGTACATTTTGCAGGCAGGATAGACATTGTTTTTGTGGATGGTTTGGTATCATAGTCACACCTCAGGAAGCCTTGCCTGGTTACAGATGATGTCCGGTTCAGGCTCTGAATCCTTCATAACTAGGAGTCTTCACTAGGGTACTCCACCTAGCATCCTCAGGTTTCCTCATCACCTACCTCCGGCAAAAAAATGCCCTCCAATTCCAGTTGTCTTTCCTATTACTCTCTCCCTCCATCCCTCCCCACCCTTCCCCTTCATCCCTCCTGTTCTCATCCCCTCCTTCCCTCAGTCCACCCCATAAATCTATTCTAATTCCCTTTTCAGGGAGATCCATGAATCCCCTTAGAGCCCTCTTTGTTACTTAGATTTTCTGACTAAAATATCATGGTCCCTGATTTCAAGCTGTACTATAGAGATATAATAATAATAACCATATGATATTGCCAAAAAAACAAACAACATTGATCAATGGAATTAAATCAAAGACCCAGATGTAAATCCACAGATGCATGGATACTTGATTTTTGATAAAGGAGCCAGAAATACACAATGAATAAAAGAATAAATCATCTTCAACAAATGGTACTGGTCTAACTGGTCTAACTGAATGTCTGCCTATAGAAGAATGCAAATATATATCCATATCTACCATCCTCCACAAAGCTCAAGTTCAAGTGGATCAAAGATCTCAACATAAAACTAGATACATTGAGCTTGATAGAAGGGAAAGTGGGGATATTCTTGAATTCATTGACATAGAAGACAACTTCTGTAACAGAACAAAAATAGCATGGGCATTAAGAATAACAATTAATAAATGGAACATCATGAAACCAAAAAGCTTCTATAAGGCAAAGGACACCATCAATAGGACAAAGCAACAGACTACAAAAAGGAAAAAAAAGCCCCGTACGAGCCCAAGAAGTGATTTCTCGGTTGGAGTTAGTTTAGGCAGCGCCTGTACTGCGTAACCAAAGCTGCGTTTTCCCCTCCTGCCTGCCCACATTCTGTGGCCAACTTTCTGAGAACTCTTTGAATGAAGAGTAATGTCTGATAGTTATCTTGTAACCCATCTTGGAATCACTAATGATGTCTCTTTGATGTTTCTGCTCCTCTCCAACTCTAAAACTGCCTAGAGCTCTCTGGTTGGTCCAGGAGACTGTGGGGTCCGGGTGGCAAAAGGGGCAATATTGAGAAAAAAAAATCTCTCTTCTACAGAGTCGAAGGCTGAATGTTGCTGAAATCTTCACACGGAATTTGAATTTCACTAGAGAAATTTGTTTCACAATGTCGTTTATCGTTAGTGTAGAAATCTCAACATTTAAAATACACTCAAGCTTGTTGGGGGGATCCAAGATGGCGGTGGCTGGCTTGGAAGTATTTTGATTTCGGGGTCAACAGTCACAAGGTGGCAAGTATTGCAGGACACTGTACAAAGGGCACGACCCCTTCTAAATGTCACCCAGCTACACATGGCCTGGGCAGGACACCCCTTCCAACTCTTGGACACACTAGGAAGCCTCTGGACCTGGGAATCGGGATAACCCATCCCCCCAAAAGGAGAAATCACCAGTAAGTTCCAACCTAATACCCAGCCAGCAGATTCAGAAACCACACAGAGATAATCCCCACCCTGCTGGGCACTCCCAGGTCTCACACAGACAATCCAATTATCTGGGAAAGGTTGTGACCCTTGGAAGTGAAGTAGCTCCACCACAAAGCGCCTTCAGATCCCAGTCTGTGACATCACTGGCCAGCTTCCAAGCCTCAGGAGGAGCAAGGCTATTGGAGCTGAACTGCAGATTTACCCCCTACAGGAACCAACCCTGGGCAAACTGTGAGATATTTGAAACTGTCCTATATCAAACTTTTGTACTAGTAAGGGCCCTTCCGGCAGGGAAACAGAGCTTACTTGTGCACAGATCCGCCACCTGAATTAATTAGGTCCCCACCTGGGAGGCGGGACTGAATGACTCACCTTATAGGGTTGGAGTAAGGCAACTCCTACACCACAGTGCCCCCTTTGGACCCAAGTCCAGAAGACAGCAAAAAAAAAAAAAAAAAAAAAAAAATTCCACATGGCCAGAGGCCAGAGACAAAAAAAAAAAAAAAAACCAAAAAAACACAGCGAAATGTCTCCAACAAAAGAAAGCAACGCTATTCCGTCCAGCCCGAACCACCTCACCACAACTAAAACACATGAAAACGATGACAATTCTACATTATGGAAAGTGATAAAGTCCTTTCAAGAAGAACTTAAAACTATGAAGGAATTCAAAGAAGCCACAATTCTACAAGTCAAAACAACGAATAACATCATTAAAGAGCTCCAAGCCAAGGTGACCCAGTTTGAACAGAAAAAGGATAAAGCAATGAAAGATATTCAGATAAAAACAAGCAAACTGGAGAAGGAAATGTACAAAATGAACACTACCATTCAAGACATGAAAATAGAAATGGAAACAATAAAGAAAACACAGTCAGAGTTAAAAGAGGAAATGGAGAATCAAGAGAAGAGAACAGGAACTACGAATGTGAGTATGAAAAATAGGATGCAAGAGATGGAAGACAGGATCTCAGGCATGGAATATTCGATGGAAGAAATCAGTACAACATCCAAAGAAAATGAGAAGGCTAAAAAATCTCTCACCCACAACATCCAAGAAATCAAAGACTCAATGAAAAGACAGAACCTAAGAATTATAGGCATAGAGGAAAGAGAAGACTCCCGACTCCATGGTCCAGGAAATATCTTCAACAAAATCATAGAACAAAACTTCCCAAACCTAAAGAAGGAGATGCCAGTAAAAATCCAAGAGGCTTACAGAACACCAAACAGATTAGATCAGAAAAGAAACTCCTCTCGCCACATAATAATAGAAACTCCAAATGTAGAGAATAAAGAAAGGATATTAAAAGATGTAAGAGAAAAAGGCCAAGTCACATACAATGGCAGACCCATCAGAATCACACCTGACTTCTCCTCAGAAACTTTAAAAGCTAGAAGGGCCTGGACGGATGTCCTACAAGCCCTGAGAGAACAGAGGTGCCCAGCCAGACTACTAACCCAGCAAAACTCTCTATCAACATAGAGGGAGAAAACAAGATATTCCATGACAAAATCAAATTCAAACAATATCTCTTCACAAACCCAGCCCTACAGAAGATCTTAGAAGGAAAATTCCAACACAGAGAAGATAACTACACCCAAGAAAACAGAGGAAATAGAAACCTCCACAGCAACTAAACAAAAGAGAAACACAAGACAGCCAGCTATACCAAAATAATGGGAAATAACAACCCCTAGTCACTAATAACCATCAACATCAATGGACTCAACTCGCCAATAAAAAAACACAGACTTACAGACTGGATCCGTAAACAAGACCCATCTTTTTGCTGTATACAAGAAACACACCACACTATTGAAGATAAACACTACCTCAGAGTAAAGGTCTGGGAAAAGGTCTTCCAAGCAAATGGACCCAGGAAACAAGCTGGAGTAGCCACACTAATATCAAACAAAATAGACTTCCAATTGAAGTTAATAAAAAAAGACAGAGAAGGGCATTACATACTCATTAAAGGAAATATACACCAAGAGGTCATCTCAATAGTGAACATCTATGCCCCAAATACAAAGGCACCTACATTTATAAAAGAAACGCTTCTAAAACTTAAATCGCACATAGATCGAAACACTTTAAGAGTGGGAGACTTCAACACCCCACTCACAACTATGGACAGATCATCAAGACAGAAGCCAAACAGAAAAATAATGAGTCTAACAGAGATCATGAACCAAATGGACCTAACAGATATCTACAGAAAGTTTTACCCAAACACAAAAGAATACACCTTCTTCTCAGCACCTCATGGAACCTTCTCCAAAATCGACCATATAGTTGGCCACAAAGATAGCCTCAACAGATACAAGAAAATTGAAATAACCCCTTGTATCTTATCAGACCACCATGGAATAAAGCTGGACTTCAATAGCAAAAGAATCAACAGAAAGTGTACACTCACATGGAAATTGAACAACTCTTTACTAGAAGACCACTGGGTCAGGGAAGAAATAAACAAGGAAATCAAAGACTTCTTAAAATCCAACGAAAATGAAGACACAACATACCCAAACCTATGGGAAACAATGAAAGCTGTGCTACGAGGAAAGTTCATAGCACTAAGTGCCTTCAAAAAGAAAATTGTGAGAGCTCATATTAGCGAATTAACAGCTAAACTGGGTGAATTGGAAAAAAAAAAAAGCAAACACTCCCAAGAGGAGCAGAAAGCAGGAGATCATCAAACTTAGGGCTGAAATCAACAACTTAGAAACAAAAAGAACTATACAAAGAATCAATGAAACCAAGAGTTGGTTCTTCGAGAAAATCAACAAAATAGACAGACCCTTAGCCAAATTAACTAAAAGACAGAGGGAGAAAACCCAAATCAACAAAATCAGAAATGAAAAGGGTGAAATAACAACAGACATTGAGGAAATCCAGAGAATATTTGGATCCTACTTTAAAAATCTATACTCCACCAAATTTGAAAACTTAAGTGAAATGGACAATTTTCTCGATAGATTCCACCTACCGAAGCTAAATCAAGATCAGATAAACAGATTAAACAGCCCTATAACCCATAAGGAAATAGAAAGAGTCATTAAAAATCTCCCAACCCAAAAAGCCCAGGGCCAGATGGCTTTAGCACGGAATTCTACCGGACCTTCAAAGAGGAGCTAACACCAATACTTTTCAAACTCTTTCACCAAATAGAATCTGAAAGAACATTGCCAAACTCATTCTACGAGGCCACAATCACCCTGATTCCTAAACCACACAAAGACCCAACAAAGAAAGAGAATTTCAGACCAATCTCCCTCATGAACATAGATGCAAAAATACTTAATAAAATACTAGCAAACCAAATTCAAGAACACATCAAAAGTATCATACACCATGATCAAGTAGGTTTCATCCCTACTTGAAATGCAACTCAAGACGACTCTGAGATTCCATCTCACACCTATCAGAATGGCTAGGATCAAAAACTCAAATGACAGCATATGCTGGCGAGGGTGTGGAGAAAAGGGTACCCTACTCCAGGCATGGTTCAACATACGAAAGTCTATCAACGTCATTCACCATATAAACAAGATGAAAGAAAAAAAACACATTATAGTCTTGCTAGATGCAGAAAAAGCATTTGACAAAATTCAACACCCCTTCATGCTAAAAATTCTGGAGAGAACGGGCATACAAGGGCCATACCTAGAAATAATAAAGGCAATATATAGCAGGCCAGTGGCCAACAGCAAAATAAATGGAGAGAAACATGAAGCATTTCCTCTAAACTCAGGGACAAGACAAGGATGTCCACTTTCACCATATCTCTTCAATATAGTAGTTGAAGTTCTTGCTAGAGCAATAAGACAACTAAAGGACATCAAGGGGATAAACATCAGAAACGAAGAAGTCAAACTATCCCTATTTGCAGATGATATGATAGTATACATAAGCGACCCCAAAAATTCCACCAGAGAACTCTTACAGCTGAAAAACACCTTCAGCAAAGTGGCTGGATACAAAATTAATTCAAAAAAATCAGAAGCCCTTCTTTATACAACAAACAAATGGGCTGAGAAAGAAATAAGGGAAACAACCCCCTTCACAATAGCCACAAACAGCATAAAATACCTGGGGGTAACTCTAACCAAGCAAGTAAAGGACCTGTACAACAAGAACTTCAAGCCCTTGAAGAAAGAAATGGAAGAGGCCTTTAGAAGATGGAAAGATCTCCCATGCTCATGGATAGGTAGGATCAACATAAAAAAATGGCCATCCTACCAAAAGCAATATATAGATTCAATTCAATTCCTATCAAAATACCAACACAATTTTTTATAGACTTGGAAAGAAGTACTCTCAATTTCATATGGAACAACAAAAAGCCCAGAATAGCTAAATCAATCCTGTACAATAAAAAAACATCTGGAGGTATTACCATCCCAGATTTCAAGCTGTACTACAGAGCAATAGTTGTAAAAACAGCATGGTTTTGGTATAGAAACAAACCAGTAGATCAATGGAATCGAATTGAAGATCCAGAAATAGACCCACACACTTATGGCCACCTAATTGTTGACAAAGAATCCAAAACAGCACAATGGAAGAAGGACAGCATCTTCAACAAATGGTGCTGGTCCAACTGGATGTCCATTTGTAAAAGAATGAAGTTAGACCCATACTTATCACCTTGTACAAAACTTAATTCCAAGTGGATCAAAGACCTTAACATAAGGCCAGTCACAAAAAATCTACTGAAAGAAAAAGTGGGAGAAACCCTCAAACTAATTGGTACAGGCGACAACTTCCTGAACAGAACACCAACAGCTCAGGACTTGAGATCAACAATCAATAAGTGGGACCTCATGAAACTGAAGAACTTCTGTAAGGCAAAGGACACTGTCATTTGAACAAAACGGCAGCCTACAGACTGGGAGAAAATCTTCACCAACCCCACATCTGACAGTGGGCCAATATCCAAAATCCTACCAAGAACTCAAGAAATTAAATGCCAAGAAACCAAATAATACAATCAAAAATGGGGGACAGAGCTAAATAGAGATTTCACAAAGAAGGAATCCCTAATGGCTGAGAGACACTTGAAGAAATGCTCAACATCCTTAATCATCAGAGAAATGCAACTCAAGACGACTCTGAGATTCCATCTCACACCTATCAGAATGGCTAGGATCAAAAACTCAAATGACAGCATATGCTGGCGAGGGTGTGGAGAAAAGGGTACCCTACTCCATTGCTGGTGGGAATCAGGCTTGTGCAACCACTATGGAGGTCAGTCTGGTGATATCTTAGAAAACTTGGAATAGCTCTGCCTCAGGACCCAGCCATACCACTTCTGGGCATACACCCAAATGCCTCTTCACGGAATCATAAGGAAGTTTCCTCATCTATGTTTATAGCAGCTTTATTTGTAATAGCTAGAAACTGGAAACAACCCAGATGACCCTCAACCGAAGAATGGGTTAAAAAACTGTGGTACATCTACACAATGGAATATTATTCAGCTATCAGGAACAATGAAATTATGCAATTTGCAGCCAAATGGATGGAACTAGAAAAGCTCATGCTGAGTGAACTAACCCAGACTCAGAAGGATGCATATGGCATCTATTCACTTATAGTAGGATTTTAGCTATATAGTAGAAGGTATCAATACTACAACTAACACACCAAAGGGAACTTGGACATAGACCTCTTATTTTTAATTTTTATTATTTATTTATTTTTTATATATTAGTTATATTTTTTCTATTTTTCGTCTTTTTTATCTATTGTATGCTTATTGATTTGTTTGTTTAGTAGTTCTCTTTCCCAGGCAACGAGACACTTTTCACTGATGGTACTGCTTCATAGATCCCCAATGAATGAAGAGGCTCTTCTCCCTCATATGACCTCTCAACTGAGATGAGGGACTGTTATATAAGGACACCCCACCCCAGAGAAATGGGATGGAAGGGTTAGGAGGTAAAGAAAAAAAATGAAATGTGATGTTTCAGCCTTTTACTACTAACTGTCATAAACTGTTTAGGATAATTAAGAAATGCAAACTAATGGTTATGCAAGCCGGTCATTCTGTTAGGTACTATGACAGCCTATGATAGTTACTTGCTAAGCTAATCAGAAATAAACCTGCTAAGAGACAAGCTACCTCTGCTTACCCTAATATAAGAGATAGATAGGGCCTCTTCAAAAACCTCAAGAGATCTGCAGAATATGGCATTCAAAGATGTTTTCGTAACTTTAGATTTTTTTATATCAAGACATATTAACTCCTGACAGCACCCCCTATTCTCCTCCAAGTAGAAGATGAGCATCGAAGAATCTCCAGTGGGAGATGAGTGAATTAGTCACAAGCCTATCTCTTGGTAGGAAAAGCCCCTTGCTCCAACTGTAGACAGAATGCTGTCCAAAAAGGACAAAACCTGGAAGCTGGTAAGTCGACAGCCTAGCTCTGCCAAGACAGGGTAGGTAAGTCCTTCATAATCCCTGCCCTACAATCAATATCTGTCAGAGTAACGGGGCCAAATGACTGACAAGCAATGCTGTAATGTATGGAGAGAAGATGGGAACTGTCCAGGCAGCCACTGGTATGTCATTTCTTAGTTTGTGAAGCTGCAGGCCCTGTACTTCCTATAAAATCAGATATATTTATCCCGCTCAGGTCTCTGAGGTGGGTGAAGAACAGATAGCTAGAGTCTCATAATTAAATTTTGAGTTGTTTAGGAGTCAAGAGAGTGTTATAGATCTAAGAAGATACTTTTAAAATTGTGTTGCAAGTTAGTATGAATGTTGAGTCAGATATAGAACTTTAAACTCATGGAGATGTTTAGATTATAGAATGTTAAAGTCAGGTACCAAATACATATGGACTGGTCATTGGGAATATACATTAAGCCATATAACCCTCATAACTGTGGCCTAATTACCTCTGTTGTACTGTATTGTCTTTATTATTATAAGAGAAAGAGCCATTTGTTGGACTGAAAGGGGAAACTGTAGGGTGAAATAAGATATACCTTAAACTTAAAAGAAAAAAAAAAGGGAAGAGGATGGTGGATTGAGGGTGGGTGGGTGTGACTGGAGGGGGAATAAGGAGGGGACTGCGATTGAGATGTAACTTGAAGAAATAAAAAAGAAAAAGGAAAAAAAATTCACTAACTCCACATCAGATAGAGAGTTAATATCCAAAATATATTTTTAAAAGTCAAAAAATTGATATCAAAAAACAAATGATCAAATTTTAAAGTAGGCTACAGATCTAAACAGAGAATTCTTAACAGAGTAAACAAAAGTATCTGAGAATCAAAGGAATGTTGAATAGCCTGAAGTATCATTGAAATTCAAATCAAAACAACTTTGAGAGTCCATCTTATACCTGTCAGAATGGCTAAGATCAATAACACAGTTCATGCTGTGACATCTTATGCTGGCAAGAATGTGGAGCAAGGGAGACACTTTTTCATTGCTGATGAGAGTGCAAACATGTATAGCCACTATGAAAATCAATATTTATTGTTCCTCAGAAAGTTGGTTATCAATATACTTCAAGACCCAGCTATCTCACTTTTGAGCATATATCCAAAGGATTCTCCATCCTACCACAGGAACACTTGATTATCCATGTTCATTGCAGCTTTATTTATAATAGCCAGAAACTGCAAACAACCTTGATGTCCCTCATGCAAAGAATAGATAAAGAAAATGTATTACAGTTACACAATGGTGTATTACTTGGCTATTAAAAACAATGACATCATGCATTTTTTTTTTTGCCTGAAAAATTAAAGCAGGCAAAATATACTCTTCCCCATTTTTGAATACTCATTAGCAGTTCTCTATGCTACAACAGTTCTCTGGATCACAGTAGTTAGCAATAGTTGTGTATCCGTTGTATTTAGGTCATGAATGATGTGCACAACATAACACAAAACAAAGCAAACAGATGGCTTTCTATGCCTTGGTGTCCCTCATCATACTATCCTAAAGATTTTTCAAGGAGAATGTACTGAGGTGGGGGAGTTATTTGGAGGTTGGAAGTGACTAGGTCGTGGTCTATTTTTTCACCCAACTCATTCTGCTGAGAAGATGCCAGTAATTATTATCAGCTTCCTAAAGGGACCTACCCCTTGAGGAAAAGTGCATCCTTTGTAACTCTAAGATCTTAAAGAATCAAATTAACAGCAATAGGCTGGGGGTGCAGGGTTCCTCAAAGATCTTTTCCCTTGCATTCAACTGAATTAGTGTCTGGTCTGCAAATGCAGTCTATGGGGAAGTATCTAACTCCAACCAACCACTAGATCTGTCCTTCCTCAGTTCTCCTCACTTCTCTTGGTAGTCATGTCAGGTCACCATTTGGGTAAAGAGTTAGGGACTCCATAAATATCCAAGAATGTTTTTTTCTAAAAGGAAGAGGCAGGAAGGACATTTCTGGAAATACAATAACCTCAATATAGAAGAGACTAGGAGAGGTCTGAGGCATTCATATACCCAAATCTTCCAACTGTCTCTTCAATGTAAGTCCTGGACTCACAGAGACTGGCAAGCATAGCATACACACCCAACTTATTAGCACAAAAGAATATCTGGGGGTATATCCATTCTCTTTCTCCACATGTGGGCTAAGCAAAGTCTATGCAGGTTGGTGGCTCCATTGTGGGACCTAGAATACTGATCTCAGCTGGCTCAAGCTTAGGACATGAGATCTTCCAAGCATTGTCCTGGTCTTTGTGTGCCATAGCAAAACTTTCTTAATGTCTTTCAGTTCAAGGCCTGTTTTCTTACATTTCCTCATGATCTGAGGAAACTCCATATGTTTCCTCATATAGAGGAACTCTTCTGAACACTTGTGCGTTCCCAAATTCTCTTCCATTAAAAACTGTGAGGAACCATTCTCACAATACTGTGTATATGGCAAGAGAGAGTTGATGTTACTTTCTTTAATTTTTCATTATTATGTCATCATATAACATACAGAAATAATTTTTGTCTTCAGTCTAATAGATGATTTTCTTTTCCAAAGAGCACAAATTCTATACTTCCCTGACAGTCCACAAACAATCAGGCACAGAAAAGTCAATAAGAGCCAGTATTTTGACTGGATCTCCTATCATAAGTGGGACATGCTGAGGGTACACTGAATGTCCCATGAAAGTTTGTACTCAATTCCTTAGAAGCAACTTAGAACCTGAAACACCTCTGAGGTCCCAGAAGCAAAAAAGTGGTGGAAGCACTGGCCTTCAGACTCCTAACCATAAGATCAATACACAAACATTTCTTTCTGTGTGTTGTGTAATAGTGTAATAATGAAAAATTTAAAAAACAAAAATGTCATTTATAATACACTTAAAGAGAATCTAAGAATAAATATAACAAAATCATTTTAACATGTACATAAAATCTACAGAATTTCTAAAAAGTAAAAATCAAAAGAGACAGAGAAAGGGTATGTAGTCAAGGACTAAAATAATATTATTAAGGCATCAACTATATCTAGATTTAAATAATAATTAAACACAACCCATATTTTAAAAGGTAGCAATATTTTGTTGTTTTTAAACAAGATAAATTAATCTTAATATATCCAGAAATATTTGGGATCTAGAACATATAAAATAACTTTGAAAAGAAGTAAAAGATTTGCACTGACTGATTGCAGACAAATCTGCTGAATGTGATGTTCAAGTCATACTGGACCACAAGCCAGTAATAAAAAATAGCAAAATATTTAATGAATAGACAATTGAGTTCTCGTTTAAAAACTTATTTTTGTTTTGATGTATAACCAATCACATTTAATCTGCTGAAAACACTCTTTTCTGTAAGCCTAAAATTACTTCATGGTTTAAAAAACACATAAAAACGGGTTCTTTAAGATTTTCTTTGCTTAGCTGTACATTATTAGCTCTGGGTGTCTCGGTGTGGTGGCCATGCTCTGCCCTGTATCGTTATCTCTCAATGCCAACATGGGAGATGCCATAGACATGCGAGGTAGACACCTATCAAAAGCTTATTCATACATTGTCATGAAACTCACCAGGAAATGTGGATGCTGAGTAATGAAAGGGCAGCTGCAACAGTGGGCATTGAGTTACGATGAGTATGGGATGAAGAAAGGGTAGAATGGTCACCACATATTTGCAATTCTGTATTTGCAATACCCACCAGAATGGGAGGGGAAGTAAATTACAAGAGATGCAACATTTCCAGAAACAGCATGGGGAGGAATTAGGCCATTCTATTTTTACTCCCATTACTTTATTCAGTGAAAAAAGGAGTTAAAGTAATCCATTATGTGTGCTGATGGCTTGAGGGGATAAAAAAAAAAAAGTGTGAATGTGTTTTCCGGAAAACGGAATCAGCAATTGACTGTGGGAATATAGAGAGATCGCTAGGTCCTGGTGAATTACTTAAGGACTGCTGTGATAAATTTGAAGCACTCCCTGTCAGCACTATCACATTTAAATAGAACACTCATAAAGGAGATGGTTTGTGTGTAATCAATCAGGTTTGAGATTTTACCATTCTATGTGAGAGAGAGGAGAGGAGGGATCCAGTGAACTGAGGATGTGTGAGGAAGATGGACACATGGCCTAAGGTCAAGTACACAGACAGTGGGGAGGTAAAGCCTTGAAAATAACGCAAAATCAGATTCTGCTTTAAATAAATTGAAAAAATACAGTCATTCGGGAGAATTACCTAAGGAGATCTCTACGCACTAAAGCTGATGTGAAACAGCATGGAGAACATTTATTGCCCTACTACCATTACCTAATCGTGAGGAATTACACCTAGAAAAATGCTAAAGCTGAATTTTATGAACTTCTACTGAGCATAATCAGTAAAATCTTATATATTTTATTTAAAATTTTACATAATATGTTTTGACTGTGTTTTATGCCTCCCTCAACTCTCCCCATATCTTTACTATGTCCCTATCCTCCCAATTTCATGTTTTCCCTGTCTCTCTATCCAAAGAGAAAACAAAATGAAAATCAAAATAAACAAAAAACAATAAGACAAAAAACCCACCAAAATGAAACAAATCCCTCACAAAAAATAAACAAACAACTGAAAAAAAAACCATGAAATGCTTAAAGAAATTTGAAAAGATGTGAACACTCCTAATGTTATGGCATTAGTTTAATGAACAGCATACCAGACATAAATAAGACAAAACAGGATGATCGCAAATCAGTGTCATTCAGAGGCTAACAAACAAGAGAAATTCTAGCAAATCATATTCAGCAATACATATCAGCAAATTCACAATATGGTATGCTGTTTCATTGCAGACGAATGGAAGGATCCTGCAAGCTATGATAGCATATTAATAGGATTCAACACTTTGATACAGAGTAGAATGAAGAATTACCTCAGCAGATATAAAAGCAAAGTGTCTTAAGAGTAAAATTTACCACTTTTACCTACTTGAACAATTGGAGAGAAGTCGCTCAAGATACAGGAGTTCAAAACATACAAAGTGTATGTATGCCACCTAAAAATTCTTACTGTGGTGGAGGTCGAAATTTCTGTAGATGTAATCGTACTGCAATAAATAATATTTAAAGAGCTATAAAGAATTGATAATGAATATTGAAGTCATAGGGTAACATAAATAACTAAACTGTCATAATTAAAATGAGATATAAGGACCAGGAAGATGTCTTAGTAGGTAAAGGTGGTTGCTGAAATTCCTAACAACCTGAGTTCGGTCTCCAGGACACACATGGTAGATAGAGAGAACTGACTCCGGAAAGTTGTCTTCTTAATTCCATAAACTTCTGTGCCGTGTACACACATGCACACATAAAAATAAATACATGTAATAAAAACATTGCCTAAAATTGAATATTAAAATTCTGAATCATTTAAATCCTTTTATAAAAAGAAGAAGAAAATGTCAATATCATTTTAGAGGAAAGACAGAGGAAGGCATAGTGGTATAAGATTATATTAAGTAAACGGCTTCACACTTAAATAGCAGAGATCTGTAGGCTTAATAACACACAAAGCAAAAATATGATACTTACAACAAAAATATGTATCTCTAGTCAGTTGAAGTATTATTTCCAAGTGATCAAGGAATAGTCGCTAAGATAGATGGTAGTATAGATTATAAAATAACTCAGGCCAAATGCCAAAGAATGAGTATACAAGGTATACTCCTTGTTTATCTTGGTGTGAAAGTAGAAACATTTTGTTTCATTGTTTATATCTATGTATTTATTTATTTGTGTGTGTTTGTGTGTGTGTGTGTGTGTGTGTGTGTGTGTGTGTACAGGTGTGCCATGGTGCAAATGTCACTATGAGGAGGTCAGAGGCCACTCTGTGTGGGTTAGTTCTCTTCTTCCACCATGTGAGTCTCAAGAATTGAGCTCAGGTCATTAGGCTTGGCCGCAGTGCCTTCACCCACTGGACAATTCTGCTGACCTGTGTGGAGGGAAGGTCTAATATTGTTTCTGATACATTAAATAATAAACTGGACTCGAGAAGGTCCTTCAGAAAGCAACTAGAGGATGTGGCAAGAGTCGATAGCTACAGAACTAAAGACGAAATGGAAATCCTGATCCTAAATGATACTGCCAATAGTGCAGGTGACAGCCAGGAAGTAAGTTTAATGGCAAGCATTAGGGAACTTGAATTGATTCATAAAATAGCATTTATACTGATAGAAGATACTTGTTTAAAGTGAGGATGTAGGATTCCTCAAGCCACAAATGATTTTTAGCACTCTCCTACAAAACCTCACCTTTACCAATCAGCATAAGAAAGCCATTAGAAATCTAAATAATACACCCACTAATACATTCATTAATGTGTTCATCATAATAGCATGGTCTTTTGATTTAATTAATTTGTAATTTCTCACCCAGTCATACCTCTTATAAAAGCTCATGATGCAGAATAATTTTGTACAAATATTGGTACAATTTAAATCATACCATACATGTATTACTTTCATGAAACATTCCACTAAAACATCAACATAACTATAAGCTGATAGTTATGGACCCACTGCATACTTTTGGTAGGATGTTCTAAATTGACATAGAGGAATATATCCTTAGCACAGTTGCTTCTATAAAATACAACACCAAAATAACATACATTAATATCTAATTATGGTTATCTTTGAAAAATGCAGATTTGTTAACTTATGAATTTTTAGTAATGGACACACACTACCTTTGCCAAACCAGGTTTTTTTTAAAGGAATATTAGTAATATCAATAATATTGATCAATGCCATTTTGTAAATGTTTTCACTCTTCAAATACCCCTTCTCACATGTACACACACACACACACACACACACACACACACACACACACACACACA
>CAJQZJ010000594.1:8095105-8123294 GCA_907164525.1 Lophiomys imhausi
GGTTGTACCTCAGAGGACAGGAAAGTCTCTTCCAGGCACTGGATTACTTTTCCATGGTTGTACCTCAGAGGACAGGCTTATTTTTAAGAAATCATACATCACAATACATGCATAAGGAAATTAAAGTTGCTCAGTAGCACACGACAGGTAAGCTTTCAATTTTATAAAAGAGTTCCTACAGTGTTTATTTCTTTATTAATACTTATATAATGGAATGAGAAGAGGATGGCTAAGACACTGTGGGCAGTAACTAGAAGTGTTATTTATTCTTTGAATATAGAACCCAATGTGAACAATATATGGCCAATTCAGAATGGATGTTGATTTACTGATGTGAACAATATATGGCCAATTCAGAAAGGATGCTGATTTACTGATGAGATAGTGTAGTCCACAAAAAGAGAGTTTTTATAGGTACATTTTGTTAACTAAGAAATTATTATTCACTGATATTTCTCAATAAATGGAGTCACAGATGTCCTATTTTCAGAACAGAACAGTTCAGTAACAGAATGACACAGTGGAAAATCCAGTGAGCTTGGAGTCAATAACTTCTTACCAGGCACATGAGTGTGGAAAAGTTTCTTAAAGACTTTTGGCTTTAATTTCATGATGTACAAAATAAAAGGATAGAGCCATTGATCTCACCAATAACAGATGGATCTTCATGACATCTCTTGGCTAAACAGGCAAAGTGCTGGTCTGATGTATCTATGCCCTTAGTGAGGATCCTTAGTATGAAACTGGACTACATACTTAAAAGCTAGAGTGAAAGGAATGCACACCACTCGCAGAAATATGAAGCAGTCTGTTCAGAGTAGAATTCCTGAGGGCCCTTTTACATAGACAGAATTTATTCCTCCTGGTTTCCTTTCTCCAGATGTGCCCAAGTTTCTTGTTTGAGCAGAGTGATTTGCATAGATGTTAGTGAATAGCTTCACTATTGAGAAACATTGGGAAATACATTTGATTCTGAATTAATTTAGGGATGATGCAGAGAGAAAGTAGGGCCCCAGTGGCTTGGTAGGTAAGATTTTGTTTGGGGGATTTTGGCTTTGGCATTGTTGGCTAGCACATCTTTCTTGATTTCCACACACTTGCCAAGTCTAACAGCCATGTCCTCTATACATACTGCTAACCATTCTGGTTGTTCCTCTGAGATGTTTGCAAGGACTGTCTTCTTGCTTCCACAGTAGAGCGTGAACCCTGAGAACAGAAATGACATTTCCATCATTATCATCTCCCTCACATGTGGATAATTTGTCTTAAGAAAGAGAATGAGACTACCTGATTTAATATCAAGTATCAGAATTTTTGGACTGGAGCTACGGAAGTATCTCATGTCTACCGAAATGAAAAGATCCAAGATTCATAGTCACAATTTATATTCCATAAACAAAGAAAATAGTTAAGAACTTTTGTAGTATAAGGAAGCCAAGTGACTAACCAAGTGAAAAATCTAAAGCTTCTGTCTTAGGAAGTTTGAAGACGTATTATAGAACAGGAAACGTCAAAGCACTCATAACTTTATTCAGATGGCAACGAAGTTAATAAGCCACTCATTTGCATTCAACATCTTTGTAAATCATACTTGGACCATCACAGAAATTGCCAGCTACTCTCTTTTTCAAAGACATAGGATTTTACCACTGATTTTTCAGCTAACATGCTGATTTCTAACTCTTGACCATGATGACATATCTGGTGAAGAACCAAGAAAAATTTTTGTAAATCTCGGCTTTGGCCTCACTTGAGCCAGAATCACTCCTGTGGTTTATACTGATTAATGAAGTACTAGTTCAGAAAGTTTAGAAAATTGAAAATATGTTCTTAACAAGTACAGGGCAGGCTTGATTCTTTCTTTTTCCCCCTAATCCATCTTCCCAGACAGAGAGAAAATGGGTCTCAATATAAAATATATATATATAGTTGAATGAAAACACGTCTCCAAGTCAAATAGGAAGTATTTATTAATAAAGAATGTCTCAGGAAAATGTTTCCTAATTTCAAAAGATGCTAATTACTCAAACAATGAATAGTTTCAGAATGGAGATTTTGCATGATGAACAATTTTAATAAACGTTTCACTCAAAGATAATAGCAGTCACTAGTATTCACATTAGTTAGTACTTAATAAAAAAAACTATTGGTAAAGTAAAATATATTTAAGCTTATTTTTATAAATTTGGTATAATAACCTGATGAATTTGAATTGCTTACTTTTCCCTAAAGAAACACCTCCAAAGTTCTACTTTGCACTGCACTGAACAAAAGTTCCCCTAAGTGTAGAAGTTTAATATTAAATATCACACAGTTAAGGTGTGAAGATTGAACATGTGATTTACATCTTAATTGTTGTTGAATGTTGGGTATGATTTGTCTCTAGGTCTTTATTCTTCTTTCCTTCCCTATCATTTTTCATAAAGCACACTCATTCTTTCTGCCCGGGAGTTTCCAAGTTTGGCTAGTGGCACATGGCAAATATATGTACACACATGTATGCATACTCTAGATCTAAACCTTTGATCCATATTCCTTTCCTTCATCTATGCATCTTTCTTATTCCCTCCTCTTTGTTTCATTCTGTACAGTAATGGGATTTTGAAGCAAGTAGATAGAAGTGTTTTGAACCCTGACCTTAGCCTACTACTACCTTCCTCCCGCCTCTCCCCCGGATTTGTTGATTTATCTTCTTTTTTTAGAAATAAATTTATTTGTTGCTTCAGGTTATATCTCCATCATATGGTCCTCTTTCCCCCCTTCCCAGCCCCGCCTTCCCACCCTCTACCCCCTAACCCTTCCATCCTACTCCTCTGGAGTGGAGTGTCCCTACATAACAGTCCCCCGCCCCAGTTCAGAAGTCATATGAGGGCCAAGAGCCTCCTCATACACTGGGGTCCTACAAGGCAGTACCACCAGTGAAAAGTGTCTCATTGCCAGGGAGAGAAAACTAAAAAACATTCTAACACATTAGTTAGCTTGTCTATTAAGGGGATAATACTAAGTAATGATTTAAAGTTGTGTGTCTAAAATTCCTCATATGTTTACTATACTATTTGGGCAAACTTGAAGTATCCTATCCTTTCCTGCTGACCTAATAACTTAATATTAATAAAGGTTTTAAATGATATCCCCAGCAAGTGGCTTCTGTACTACTAAATTGGAGAAGCCTTTCTGCTTAGGAAATTCAGTGGTTTCTCAGGTTTCATTCAGCTCATAATTCTGAGTTTTTTTTTTTCACAAGGTATTTGGAAAATGCTGTAGCAGAATTTCTTCTCATGAAATGTTAGAATACACAAATGTATGGAAGTGATGTGTTTCCTATCCCTAAAGAACTACATATTTGGTAACCAAAATCTATATTTTACTTCTTTCCAATAATTATGTGTGCTGCTTTCTGGAAATTTAATCCCATTTTTCTAGCAGGAGATGTCCTCATAGCTTCTCTCAATCCTCCTATTTTCTTTATTATACCCCTAATTTTCAGAATTAACAATTTCCTTTTTTGTTTTTGAAGACATCTTCTTTTAGTGATACTTATAAGTTTCAAATTGATTCCAGAAACTTTTTGAAAAACTCACATCTATTTTTAACTTGCCAACAAACTTATATTCTGTTGCACAGAAAGCAAGACATAAAGACATAAAGCTGGATTGCAGTCTTAGGCTTTGTGGTTTCTGCTGCCCAGAGAAAGAACATGTGCCCATTTATTTACAATTAGGAGTCTCATTAACAGAAGGGTATATTCATTAATGGGTTGGCCATCTCAAATTCTCAAATAAGCACACTATAATGGATGTTTTGTACATTCTACAGTCGTCTACTGTGAAAACATGCAGGGATGATCAATTGGGAAAACACAATGAAAATGATTATTACTGAAAAGACTTTGTTGATCTTCACTATGAACCCAGGTGGCTCTTTGGAGTCTCCATTGTAAATGCTGAAGAACATGATTGTGAAAACTGTGTCCTCCCAAGTTCATCTACTTGAAGGATCTATAATTATTCACAACATATGTGACATTTGCCAGTTATACTTTAACAACAGTATTATTTAAAAACGAACTAAATAAAACTCTTATGGTTCATGCTGAAGTCTCTGTGGCACTTTGTAGTGTTGCCTGTTAGTATGAAGAAAGTGATATGCAGGCGTGGTTTCCAGTTCCAGTTGTCTCACTCGGTATGAATGGTGTTAAATCTTTGGGATGCCTTGGTATCTTTTCAGCACAATAGAAGATTACTGTTCTTTACATCAAGTCTAAGGACCCTGAGAGACCTATGAAGAGATTCCAAAGACTTGGTAGACTTGGACAGAAAAATGCTACCTATTCATTTTCACTAATCTCTGATTAAAATCTAACATTTCTTCAATGAAGAATGTGATTCACCATTGTATACTGCTGTGATTATAATTATATTTACTTATAACTTGTTCCTGATAGAAATCATAGACACTTTCATAACCAAATAAGGCTACTGCTCATGTATGCAGATATAATTGTTCTTGGTTCTGTTGTGAGCTCATACAGCCGATAAATGGGTTGCTAGACCTTGCCATTTAATTCATTACTATAAGTTATGTTTAAAAAGTATTTTGATTACTGTTTCAGAATAGTTTGTTTTCTTTGTGAATCTCTGGATTTTCTTTTTTGGAGGTGGTAGTATTGTTATGAAACAGGATTGAGTCACAGGTATCATCAAAGAACCAAAGAATTTGGGCACAAAAGAACAGAGGAGTGCTTTTAGTAAATATACTTTACCATTAATTTCTAAAGTTCAGCAACTATAATTATGAAAATACTTGCCATTGATTCACTATACAAAAATTATATTTCACTAAAAAAACATATTTCCAAATCTGACCAAATAAACCTAAACGACAATTTTAGAACACAACTAAATAGACATTAAGAACTTTCTAACTGTATCCTACCACAGAGAAATTCAAAATTTTTTAGAAACACAATGTGGATGATATAATCAAGTTTCAGCATTTTTAAGCATCACCTCATGAATACACTCAGAATTCGTCTAGATTTTCATTCCATTTGCAACTCTTGTTTTAAACACATAAGACTAATCCTAAACTATGGGAATGGTTTAATGAGTTCTTTCTTAGAGAATGACTCATATCTGTATTTTTCAAACTATTAAATGGACTTCAAAAGAATACATGTCGACACACAAGGATTTAAAATCCTGACTTCAGTCCATTTCCACTCTCAATAACGACTACTACTACTTTATTTGTACTAACTTGTTATTCTTCCTGGAAAGAGCAACAATCAATCTTCAAACTTTTGGGGCTAGAAGCTCACCACCAGGTTTTGTTGTCAATGAAAGGGCGTGCTTTCTAGGGATGTCAGCTTTGTAATAGTCATGGCTGTCGCCATAAATATGATTAATTGGCTTTTTGCCACCAGGAAAACTTTTAAATCTGAGACAGTGGCAAGAATGAATAATGCCAAGTCTCCATCAATCTGGGGAGCCCCAGTTTTGAAGAATGCAAGTCTCATGATGAAAGGAGGAGCTGGCTGGTTTGTGTGCAAGCTGCAGTTGTACCAATATTGTTTTTCACAATAATCACTCTTAATGTGTCAGCCACATTTCTTGTCATGCAGTAAGATCATATTTCCTTGAAGTCCAGGGTTTTTTCCCTGTCCTCTTTATTTTAATCAGGTAGTGCTGAATGACCAAAATGAAAATGTCTGCATTTTAGCACACATATTTTCTTTTCTTACTTCTTTCAGGCTTGTTGACATACATTTATTTTGATGACAAAGATTTTCTTGCTTCTATCTCACAGGTTTTCAACCTTCCTGTTATTTTGACTCTTAATATAGTTCTTCATGTCATGGTGACACTCAACCATAAAATTATTTTTGTTGCTGCTTTGCAATTGTAATTTTACCACTGTTATGAATCATAATGTAAATATCTGTGTTTTCCAATTGTTTTAGGTGACCCCTGTGAAACGGTTTGTGATCAACAGGTTAAGGACCACTGATCTAGCTATTTATAGAATATTGAATATAGTTTGTTATTTTAAGATCCATTCATGTGAGAGAGCAAGGTGTGCCCTTTTATTACTTACAGATGTAAAGATGAAGTTACTAAAAGTGAAGGGTGAATCTCAACTTGCCAAGGGATCTTAAGTCATACTTGGTAGTTTGACCCTAGATTTTCCCTTCATTAAATAATTTTTAAATCAGTTAATACTTATTTTAGCATGAAAATTTAAATATAAATACATGAAATTTTTACATATTTAATACTGTAACTTTCATATAAAGTTCTATTTTTTAATCTAGATATCATGACATAAAAAGCAGTCAGCAACTTTACAGGTTTAAGCCTGTAAATACATTTCATTGCTTAGCTAGTTAAATATCCTATAATAGTTTTCACTAATGGGAATTGAAACTGAAGGCTGAAATGGAATCACTACTAAAACTCCAGAAATGTGTGTACCCAGCCTTGTTTCCCTTCTTCTCTCTGCAAGCGTGTCTGTGAATTGAACATGTGTGAGAAGGTGGCAGGGCAGGGAGAAGAGGGGCTCACTGGAGCAGAGAACTGTGCTTCATTTTCCAAGTGAGACACACACACACACCTCTTTTTTATAAACTTCTAGCATGAAGTAAACATTGAAGAAAACTATAAGTTACAGCTTGGCATTGAGTTCATTGCAAATGGAACAAAGAAAACCAAAAGTCAAATTGATCACAATTATGAAGTCCATTTGTGGGTTTTTGTTTCTGAAGTTATAAAAATTACAAGAGTGTTTAGTGCAGTCTGTGAATTACTTTGGAGATTAAACTATGTTGTTGTCTGTTTAGACATGAAACACTCACATCTTAACTGTTCCAGATCTGAAAATATAAAGCCAGGTGTAACTGAACTTTTAAATTATTATTTAACACTTATTTATTACTAAATTCACTTATAACAAACACCAACAATTTCTTAACTATTAATCCTATAAATTCCTACAACCCCTTTAACCTATCCACTAAATCTATTGATAATTATAACAACTACTTTCATAACCTTTTAGAATGATACAGTCTCTGGGGCAGGTCCTCAGTCGTCAGGAACACAGTCTTTGTTGTAGATTCTTTAACGCACTTAGCAGTCCTTTTTCTGGATCTCTCAGATGCAGGTTCGTCAGGGTAAGTTGGTTATTGCAGTCTCACCTTAAATAAGGCTTCATGCTTTCCTCTCTGTGGGAGACCCCAGCCGTCTGCAGGCCAACTTACTTCTTTTGAATCAGGAACTCAGCTGCTCTGCCTCAGTCCTTAAAGCCAGGCACGGTTTCCCCTAGGCCACTGATCGGACAGATCAAACCCCTCCGGGCAAAAGCTGAGCCACAGGGTCCAGTCCTTGGCCTTTTGGTGTCTTGCTCAGGCTTTCTTTGCTCACCGGCTTCTTTCTGCTTCAGGGAG
Organism: Lophiomys imhausi; assembly: GCA_907164525.1. Lineage (NCBI taxonomy): Eukaryota > Metazoa > Chordata > Mammalia > Rodentia > Muridae > Lophiomys > Lophiomys imhausi. Next base: position 8,102,550 of record CAJQZJ010000594.1, read on the forward strand.
AGAGCTGGCCATCAATGGCCAGCCCTTTTTTCAGCAGGACTCTTGGAGCTCTCTAGCATCAGGGGCCTCTTCTTCTTCTGGGCTCCATGCACTGTCCTTAAATAGGAGGAACTCTGTTTCAGCTTAATTTGGGCTCCGCCCACTTAGCAGCTGAAAACAATGTCAGGTCAGATACTTTGTTTCTTCAAGTCTATTGAGTCTTTCCTGTTTTTCCTGACTTCATGCTGATAATGCTCTTCAGGCCCCGAATTAAGAGACAGTATCAGAAACCCCTATATATTTACTAAATCTAATTTATCTAACCCCTACACCAGGGTCAACACAAGACTCATGAACTGTTACAGACAGTTTATGCTGAGCTATGCTGACAGAGAAATGCAGCAACACAGGCAAAGGTCAAGGGAAAGCACCTTGTTTCCAATCATCCAGTGAATTCCAACACCAAACATAGGCAGGAAGACCTCTTGCCTGAAGAGAGAAGATGCTACAAGACCCAACAGACGTTCAAGAGTGCAAGTAGTACTGAAATTTCCATATACTATATTTTCCCTAGTCATACATACCCACAACAAGATTAATTTACAGATTAGACAGAGAATGAGGTTAACACTGGCAATAATAAAACAATACAATCACTCACAATCATTTCTCTTTTAGAATATCTTATTGTATTTTCCTCTTTTACTTAAAGCACATGTGTTCTTTCTCTGCAATATCCAAACTGTGCTTTGTGCTTTGTGACCAACAGCAGATATATAACGCGACACTTGATTTGGTAAGTGGGAAAGCTGTGGAGAGACTAGTGACCTACTGTGACTGCAGCATGGGTATACCAGACAAAGGAACAATTCACATCTGATATGGAACACAATAGGCTAGCCTGAGATTTCCTCATGCTACTCAGAACATGCAGGCTAAAATGTATGACATGTTTATTTCTAGAAACTTTCACTTAATGTTTTCAGACTGTTTTATCACAGATACTGAAACCATGGAAAAGAAAAAGGCATGGACTAGGGTGGACTGTATTGTACTGCACCTATGTAGGTTAGAACTTGAGGTTTTATAACATTAAATACATGAAAGCAATTTTAATGTAATTATAAAGAACAAAAGGGAATACTTTTCCCTAAAACAAATAATTATTCATATAGTCTTAATCTATCTTTGCAAGAAACATTCTAAAGTACTATGGCTTCTAGTAAGGTGACTGGAAAACACTATGCACTGTTACCTAGTGTGGCACTTGAAAAGTACAGTTTGTGTTATGTAAATGTCAGAGTTACCAAGACTGAAAACATATCAAGGCTGAATGTCACTGTGTATGTGTGTATAGTTATGTGAGTACAGTTGTGTGAGGGTTTGTGTGTGTGTGTGTGTGTGTGTGTGTGTGTGTGTGTGTGTGTTTTCCAGGAGTAACCATATTAGAATCAAGAGCTTACTATGAATAAACTTCTCTACAGCATCCAAGGCACACTGGTAAATAGGAAGTCTTCTTTTACACAAAGACTTTGCACTCTACATGGGAAAGAAATAAGCACAACTACTATAAAAAGTGGTTGCTATGTGACCTTCCTTGAAGAGCTATGAACAAACCTCTTTTATCTACAATAGGACATCAATAACAAACCAACACAAACAAATGGACTACTCAAGCCCAGCTTAGTGGCAGTGGGTTACTTACAGAGCATGGGTGGGTAACCACTTCCTGGAACATGGGTGACTCAATCCCGGTTGTATCACTGAAAAGCTCACCGTGGAGTATGATGACTCACATGAGCTGCATCCCTGGAACCTACTGTACAAACTTCATGCCACATAAGCAAATCAGAGTCTGTCTGGCCAAAGCTTCTTACTGCTTTTATAACCTTGGGAATGGGCCTGTGTGTTCTGCAACTTCTAGAAAGTTCCTGAGCCTTGGGAGTTAATTCCAGGGTCTTTTGACCTTTTCTTTCTCCAGAAGAGAATGAATGGTTTAATTCTTCTATACAACAGTGATTTTTAAAAGTGTTTTTAAAGGTCTGTAACTAGGCCTCTTAGTGTTTACAGAAAGAAAGAAAAACAGGTGGGAGGACTTAGGACCACTTTCATCCAGTTTTTATAAGAGGTCTACTAAAAGATGTAAGGCTCAAAAGTTAAGTGTGTTGGATTATACTTTAGGAAAGCCAAAATCATTAAGAGCATTGAAAAATGATAGGAAAACATGGGGTATGTAGAAAATCAACACATCCACTTTGAGGAATATGCAAATATGTAAAAGTAATTAATATGAAAAGAGTGAGGAAATAAAATTTGTCAATTCAAGAATGTTTCAAATGTCAGGACCAGACGTTCGGCCTCTATTGTATGCAGTACATACAAGACAGTTTCTGAACAGGAGAGCATCTTGTTGTGCTAACTGGACTGGAAGGTTTTTTTTTTAATTAATTGTTTATTTGTATATTCTGTACATTGATGTTTTGACTGTGTGTATCTCTGTGTTAAGGTGTCAGATCCTCTAGAACAAGAGTTACAGACAGTTGTGAGCTGCCATGTGAGTGCTGGGAGTTGAACCTGGGTCCTCTGGAAGATTATATGTACATAGATTATATATACATATTACCAGGAGAACTTGCATCCTCTTCCAACCTCCATAGGCACCTGCATTCAGGTGTATAGATTCTCCCCATCCACCACATACATGTAATTTTAAAGCATAGTACATTTTTAAGTAGTATCTTTTCTGCTTTTGCTCATTTTCAAAGCATTTTTCAAAATGTTAATATTTCATATGGCTGATTATCAACCTGAAAACTTGAAAGAGTCTGAAGCATCTTCTCAGTTGAGATTCTGTGGTGATTTGAATAAGAATGCCTCTTATAAGCTTCTATATTTGCGTGCTTGGCCCCCAGTTGATGAGCTATCATGGAAGAATTAGGAGTTAGTGTTTTTTAAGGAGGTGTTTCTCTGGGAGTGGACTTTGGCATTTTAAAGCCCTTACCAGGCCCAATTTCTCTCTCTCTCTCTCTCTCTCTCTCTCTCTCTCTTTCTCTTTCTCTCTCTCTTTCTACAGATCAGGATGTAAAGTTTCCCCTATCCTAAATGACTCTAGCTTGTGTCAAGACGACAAAACCTAACCAGAAAATTTGGTCCTGGAGCCCCCTTTTATCACTATATATCAAATACTTAAAAAACAATGACCTTTGGCTACATAGTTACATTTCTGTCAATATATAAAAATCAGAGAAAACTAGAAAGGCAAAATAATAAAAATAAGGAAAAAAGTGGATACAGATTATGGAATTATGGGTTGAAATTCAAGTAGGTTTCAATGCAGCCTGCCTGAGCCGAGGGGCTTCTCAAGTGTCAGGTTCATGGTTGTGGTCCTCCCAAGCTGCTCTCAGGGGACCCATGTTCAACCTCCACCTCTCAGCTAGAAGCACCATGATCCAGCACAGTCCAAGATATGGGCAGGGTGCAATGGTCTAGAACTGTTTTACTGCTCCAGGGTCAGAACTCTTGATGCTGTAGACTGGGTGCCCAGCCCACAGGCAAGGTGTAATCAGGGATTTCCAATATGAAGTCCACAACCCATCCACAGTGCTTGGACTCAGGAAAGCTCAGCTGTCTTTTAGTTTGACCCCTCATCCCCCGCTGACCAGTAAGATGCCGCCATGTTGCAAATCCCAGGAAGAATCATCCCAATCTTACCATTCTTGTAGTTCCACTGGGCCTCTTTTGGGTGCCAGAACCTTTCTTAAGACAACGGATGCTGTAATGGCTTTAAGTTATGCTCCAGTGAGATCATCTACTGAAGGGAATTAATAAAGGAAAGATTTGTTCCTCATACAGGTCAAATGTACTTGGCTCCCCTAAAGTTTTTTAGCTAGGAGATGACTATTCTTACATACTATCAAGAGTATGAATTTTACAACCAGTCATTATGTAAACATGCTTTAGTAATTTTTTTCTTCTTTAAACTAAGCTGTAAAGAAGTACCAGGAAGCTACTTGTTTGACAACTGACATTTACTTAATGTCTGCTGTCTCCTTGTATGAGGGGTGGTTAACCAAGCAAGCCCTTCTTTGGCCATTAGCTGGACTTTCACATCTGATGTTCATTTTGAACACTTCACTTTCTCTGAGCTGCAAGAAACACTGTAAAAATATCTGTTGCCTAAGCTTCAGAGACCGTGCATGGAATTTCAAGGACTTCACTGAAGTCAATACAAGGTTGGCAAACACTAGATGCTCACCCTGAAGCTATTCTTAATCTAGGCTCATAGGATAACAACGTCTATGCAATACCTACAAAAATCTGAAATTGGTTCACATGCTGGCTAGTTTTATGTCAACTTGACACAAGCTAGAATAGTTTTGGAAAAGGTATTTTCAATTGAGTGGATGGCTTCACCAGATTGGCCTGTGGGCAAGCTTTGATGCAGTCTCTTGATTGATGACTGATGTGAGAAGACTCAGATCTCTGCAAGTAGTATTACCCTTGAGCTTGTAGTCCTAGGTGCTGTAAGACAGCAGGCAGAGATAACCAGTAAGTAAACATTCCTGCATGGCCTCTGCATCAGTTCCTGTCTACAGATTGCTTCGTCGAGTTCCTGATCTGACTTCACTGGATGAAGGACTACAAGCTTTAAGATGAAATAAGCCCTTTCCTACCTCATGCTGATTTTGTTCATGTTGTTTAACACAGAAATAGAACCCCTAAATAAGATAATGCATTGTGAAGTTTGTGATTGGTGCATATGTAAGGCTTGTGATTAGTAGAACTGGAAACCAAGCACATGTAAAGCTAATATCAGCTGAATAACAATTCAAACACAAGTGTACCAGGCACTTCTTCTAGCAACTTAAACCAACTATCTCTTAATACCATCAGATTCATTCAAGAGGATTCCCCTGTTTCTTCCCCACCCCCAACTCCCATTCCTTACCACACACACAGGTTGAAACATTGGGTCTAACAAAGATTCCTTTTACTTTTCTATTGCTGTGAAAAACACTATGAGTGAGGCAACTGATAAAAGAGAGTTTAATTGGGCTTATTGAGAGGGTTAGAGTCTATGATCATGGAGCAAAACCATGGTGACAGGCAGATGGATCAGCAACTGGGAGCTCATGCATTGATCCACAAGTAGGAGACAGAGAAAGAGAGCATACTGAGAATGCCCCCAGTCTTTTGAAACTTCAAATATGGTGCCTAGTGATGCACTTCCTCCAAGAAGACCACACCTCCTAATCCTTCCAAACAGTTCCCCATTTGGAGACCAAATACTCAAACATACAAGCCTATGAGAAGCATTCTTATTTTGGCCACATCAAAATGCACTTCCTAAATGATCTTAATGTCTATTTATATTCTTCATTGGGCTAAATGAGCAATATTAAAAATAAATAAAATGTCAGACCTGCAGCCCCTGGCTCTAAGCAGGTCAAAGGCACATGAATCTTGAAGCTATACATCCCTTGGATTCTCAGATCTATAACACCTTGGCTTATTCAATAGCTCAAAACTTCCAGAAGAATGGCCAGGAACAAAGACTGTTGAGATAACAAAGTATTGTGGAAATACCAAGGAGAGAGACAGCAGAGAGGTAAGAACAAAGGCAAGAATCTATAATGAGTATGGGCTGTGAGCTATGATGCTGAAAGAGATTTAGAAAACTGCCTAGAGTTCATGGCCAAATGTCGTGACTCTTGAATGTTTTCAGCTCCAATACTGGCTGTTGGTTGCAGAGCTGCTGTCTTTGAAGACCCAGAACTTCCTCTAATATGAGAATCTAGCAAGGAGATTCCAAGATGGCGGCCCTCAGGGACGCATTTTGAATGCAGGGGGGAAAACAGCTATAAAGCCACAGAGTTATAAGATGCTGAGCAACAATCTGAGTAGCACGAACCCAATGGGTTTCACCCAGCAACCCAGGAACCATTAAAAGTCCCTGGGCAGGTCTCTCCTCCTCTCTCTTGGAAACTCAGCAAAACAGGAACCATGGAAGTCGCTGGATCCAGGAATCGGGAATCGTCACCAGGAGAGGGATAGGGTAAGAGCCACTCAAATACACAGTGGGTAGTTCCGAACCCCAGACAGGGTTACTAACAGCCTCCTGGGCTCCCAGATCCCACGAAGCCATTCTGGCTATTTAGCAAAGGGTTGGCAGAGCCGTAGGAGTGGGATGTTCTCCGAGCAGAAGCACAGGGCTACCTGAGCTGGCCGGGTCCACAGCGGCATTTTGGAAAGTGCAAGCATATTTGTGCTTCCCCAGAGGGGTGTTGAACATACATACAGGCCCCTCTATTGGATTTGCTGTCACTGGGAAGAACACTGCAGCTGGACAGAGCAACAAGATACACTTCTGGCAGCAGGTTTTGCTGCAGCTCCACAGCAGTGTACCAGAACTTGGAAAACAGTGGCCCCAATTGCCAATATCCAAAGTCAGTTCCAGACAGACATAGGTGAAGCAGGGAGAGTGGCAGAAAGGCGGGCAGCTGGGTTGGAAGGCAGATTTGTTCTCCACAGGGTCCAAGCCATAGGCAGTTTGTGGGGCTAATATCAGACTCTTTTGCTAGTGCTAGCCCTTCCAGATGGAAACCAGATCTTCAGCATATACAGTTCCACCCCTGGAACAGTGAGGTTTTGGCCTGGGGGGCACTGCTATACTCCCTCCCTGTCGGAGTTGGATCCTTTCAGGACTCCAGCTAGTGGACTCAACACCCAAACTTGGGACCTCCAGAGTCCACAGCATCTGTGCCTGGACACACAGGACCATACCAGCAGAACCACTACATGATGAATACCCAGGGTACAACATAGAGAGCTCTGACTTGTGAGCAATGAAATTATCCCTGGCCATTCCTCATTGCCTGAGAGTGGGCTGCAGCAGCTCACAGTGCTTCTGGCTATTGATGCACATTGACCCTGAGAACCCCCTGAGAGCAGCTGGGGAGGACCTTCCAACACATAAGCTGCAGGGGAGCTACAACCCCACCCAACAGTCTGCAGCCTGCCAACCTGCACTGTCATCTGTATGAAGACCATTTGCATCACAGGAACCTACAGGAACACATCCCACCACAACCCCTCACCTGAGTCCCCAATTGGGACAAAACAGGAAGGGGTGAGCTCTGGAAAACAAACTGAGAACCTCCACACAAGGTCCCATCCAGCCTGTGGAAAGCTACAGATCACCAAGCAATACAACTGCTACACCAAACCACCCCCCTTGGCTCAAAGCCCAGAAGGCACCAGGAACAAACAATTAAGAACAGCCAGATGGCTAAAGGGCAGCAAAAAACAAACAAGCAAACAAACAAACAAACAAAAAACACCAGAATCAACAAAAGTCAGGGAAATATGACTCCAACCAAATACCACTAGGCTAGCACAGCAATCTCTGACCACTTCACCACAGCTGAAACACATAAAAACGATGACAATTCTACATTCTGGAAGGTGATAGAGTCCTTTTAAGAAGAATTTAAATCTATGAAGGAATTCAAAGAGTCCTTTTTACAAGCGAAAGCAACGGAGAATACCATTAGAGAGCTGCAAGCCTAAGTGGCTCAATTTGAACAGGAAAGAGATAAGGCAATGAAGGATTTAAAAGATATGAAAGATTTCCAGGCAAAGACAAGCAAAGTGGAGCAGGTAATGTATAAAATGAATAAAATCTTTCAAGACATGAAACTGGAAATGGAAGCAATAAAGAAAACACAGAGATAAAAGTGGAAGTAGAGAATCAAGGGAAGAGAACAGAAACTAAAGACATAAGTATCAAAAATAGGATACAGGAGATGGAAGACAGGATCTCAGGCATGGAAGATTCGATGGAAGAAATCACTACAACAACCAAAGAAATTGGGAAAGCTAAAAAAGTTCTCACCCATAACATCCAAGAAATCAAGGACTCAATGAAAATATGGAACCTAAGAATTATAGGCATAGAGGAAAGAAAAGACTCCCGACTCCAAGATCCAGGAAACATCTCCAACAAAATCATAGAAGAAAACTTCCCAAACCTAAAGAAAGAGATGCCAATAAAATTCCAAGAGGCATACAGAACATCAAACAGATTAGATCAGAAAAGAAACTCCTCTCCCCACATAATAATTGAAACTCCAAATGTACAGACCAAAGAAAGAATATTAAAAGCTGTAAGAGAAAAAGGTCAAGTAACGTATAAGGGCAGACCTATCAGAATGACACCTGACTTCTCCTCAGAAAATATAAAAGCCAGAAGGGCCTAGACAAATGTCCTATAAGCCCTGAGAGAACATAGGTGCCCAGCCACACTACTGTATCCAGCAAAGCTCTCTATCAACATGGTTGGAGAAAACAAGATATTCCACAACACACATTTAAATCATATTTAAACAATATCTACCCACAAATCCAGCCCTACAGAAGGTCCTAGAAGGAAAATTCTAATGCAGAGAAGATAACCACACCCAAGAAAACAGAGGAAACAGAAAACTCCATGGCAACTAAACCAAAAGAAACCAACTACATCAAAATAATGGGAAATAACAACCTCTGGTCACTAATGTCCACCAACATCAATGGACTCAACTCCCCCCCAAAAAAGACACAGGCTTACAGATTGGATCCATAAACAAGACCCATCATTTTGCTGCATATAAGAAACACATATCACTAACAAAGATAGATGCTACCTTAGAGTAAAGGGGTGGGAAAAGGTTTTCCAAGAAATTGGAAACAGGAAGAAAGCTAGAGCCATCTTAATATCAAACAAAATACACTTCCAACTGAAGTTAATCAAAAAAGATAGAGAAGGGCATTAAATACTCGTTAAAGGACATATTCATCAAGAGGTCATCTCAATATTGAACATCTATGCCCAAATACAAAGGCACCTACATTTGTAAAAGAAACTCTTCTAAAACATAATTCACACATCGATCCCCACACATAAGCAGTGGGAGACTTCAACACCCTACTCACAACAATGGACAGATCATCAAGACAGAAACCAAACAGAGAAATAATGAGTCTAACACAGCTCTTGAACCAAATGGACCTAACAGATATCTACAGAACGGTTCACCCAAACACAAAAGAATACATCTTCTTCTCAGCACCACACAGAACCTTCTTCAAAATCAACCATATAGTCAAGACACAAAGATAGTCTCCACAGATAGAAGAAAATTGAAATAACCCCTTGTATCTTATCAGACCACCATGGAATAAAGCTGTACTACAACAACAACAGAAACGAGAAAGCCTGCACACACATGGAAATTGAACAACTCTTTACTGGATGACTACTGGGTCAGGGAAGAAATAAAGAAGGAAATCAAAGACTTTTCAAAATCCAACGAAAATGAAGGCACAACATACCCAAACCTATGGGACAGAATGAAAGCTGTGCTACGAGGAAAGTTCATAGCACTAAGTGCCTTCAAAAAGAAAATTGTGACAGCTCATATTAGCAAATTAACAGCTAAACTGGATGAATTGGAAAAAAAGAAGCAAACACTCCCAAGAGGAACAGAAGGCAGGAAATCATCAAACTTAGGGCTGAAATCAACAACTTCAAAACAAAAAGAACTATACAAAGAATCAATGAAACCAAGAGTTGGTTTCTTGAGAAAATCAACAAAATAGACAAACCCTTAGTCAAATTAACTAAAAGGCAGAGGGAAAAAACCCAAATCAACAAAATCAGAAATAAAAAGGGAGAAAAAACAACAGACATTGAGGAAATCCACAGAAAATTTAGGTCTTACTTTAAAAATCTATACTCCACCAAATTAGAAAACTTAAGCCAAATGGACAATTTCCTTGATACATGCCACCTACTGAAGCTAAATCAAGATCAGGTTAACAGATTAAACATCCCTATAACCTCTAAGGAAATAGAAACCGTCATTAAAAATCTCCCACCCAAAAAGAGACCAGGACCAGATGGTTTCAGCACAGAATTCTACCAGACCTTCAAAGAAGAGCCAATACAAATACTCTTTAAACTCTTTCACAAAATAGAATTAGAAGGAACACTGCCAAACTCATTCTATGAGGCCATAGTTACCATGATTCCTAAACCACACAAAGACCCAATAAAGAAAGAGCACTTCAGACCAATCTCCCTCATGAACATAGATGCAAAAATACTTAATAAAATACTGCCAACTGAATCCAAGAACACATCAAAAGTATCATAAACCATGATCAAGTAGGGTTCATCCCAGGAATACATGGATGGTTCAACATATGAAAATCCATCAACGTAAGTCACCATATAATAAGATGAAAGAAAAAAAACACATGATAATCTCACTAGATGCTGAAAAAGCATTTGACAAAAATATAACACCCCTTCATGCCAAAAGTTCTGCAGAGAATGGGCATAGAAGGACCATTCCTAGAAATAATAAAGGCAATATACAGCAAGCCAGTAGCCAACATCAAATTAAAGGGAGAGAAATTTGAAGCATTTCCTATAAACTTAGGGACAAGACAAGGATATCCACTTTCATCATATCTCTTCAACATAGTACTTGAAGTTCTTGCTAGAGCAGTAAGACAGCTAATGGAGATCAAGGGGATTCAAATTGGAAACAAAGAAGTCAAATTATCCCTATTTGCAGATGATATGATAGTATACATAAGTGACCCAAAAAATCCAACCAGAGAACTCTTAGAGCTGATAAACACCTTCAGCAAGGTGGCTGTATACAAAATTAATTCAAAAAAATTAGAAGCCCTTCTTTATACAACAAATAAATGGGCTGAGAAAGAAATCAAGGAAATAACTCCCTTCACAATAGCCACAAACAATATAAAATATCTGGGTGTAACTCTAAACAAGCAAGTAAAGGACCTGTACAACAAGAACTTCAAGCCCTTGAAGAAAGAAATTGAAGAGGCCATCAGAAGATGGAAAGATCTCCCATGCCGATGGATAGGCAGGATCAACATAATAAAAATGACTATCCTACCAAAAGCAATATACAGATTCAATGCAATTCCTATCAAAATACCAACACAATTCTTTATAGACCTGGAAAAACTATTCTCAATTTCATATGGAACAACAAAAAACTCAGAATAACTAAATCAATCATGCACAACAAAAAAACATCTGGATGTATCACCATCCCACATTTCACGCTATACTATAGCGCAATAGTAATAAAAACAGCATGGTACTGGTATAGAATCAGACCAGTGGATCAATGGAATCGAATTGAAGACCCAGAAAGGAACCCACACACCTATGGTCACTTAATTTTTGACAAAGAAGCCAAAACCATACAATGGAAAAAGGACAGCATCTTCAGCAAATGGCGCTGGGACAACTGGATATCCACATGTAAAAGAATGAAATTAGACCCATACTTATCACCTTGTACAAAACTTAAGTGCAACTGGATCAAAGACCTTCACATAAAGCCGGACACACTAAATCTACTAGAAGAGTAAGTGGTAAAAACCGTCGAAATCATTGGAACAGGTGACAACTTCCTGAACAGAACACCAACAGCTCAGGACCTAAGACCAACAATCAATAAATAGGTTCTCATGAAACTGAAAAGCTTCTGTAAGGCAAAGGACACTGTCATTCAAACAAAATGGCTGCCTATAGATTGGGAAAAAAATCTTCACTAACCCCACATCTGACAGAGGGCTAATATCCAAAATTTACAAAGAACTCAAGAAATTAAATGCCAAGAGACCAAATAATCCAATCACAAAATGGGGAAAAGAGCTAAACAGAGAATTCAAAAAAGAGGAATTCCTAATGGCTGACAGACACTTGGAGAAATGCTCAGCATCCTTAACCATCAGAGAAATACAACTCAAGACGACTCTAAGATTCCATCTCATACCTGTCTGAATGGCTAAGATTAAAAGCTCATATGATAGCACATGCTGGCAAGGGTGTGGAGAAAAGGGAACCCTCTTCCATTGCTGGTGGGAGTGCAGGCTTGTGCAACCACTATGGAGGTCAGTCTGGGGATATCTTAGAAAACTTGGAGTAGCTCTACCTTAGGACCCAGCCATCCCACTTCTGAGTATACAACCAAATGACTCTTCACCGAATCCCAAGGAAGTTTCCTCATCTTTGTTCATCACAGCCTTATTTGTAATAGCTAGAAACAGGAAATAACCCAGATGTCCCTCAACTGAAGAATGGATTAAAAAACTGTGGTACATTTACACAATGAAATACTCAGCTATCAGAAACAATGTAATTATGCAATTTGCAGCCAAATGGATGGAACTAGAGAAGCTCACCCTGAGTGAGCTAACCCAGGCTCAGAAGGATGCACATGGCATCTATTCACTTATAGTCATATTTTAACCATATATACAGGATATCTATACTACAAACAACGCATCAGAGGGAACATGGACATAGACTTATAGTCGGATTTTAACCATATAGTACAAGATATCTATACTACAACAACGCACCAAAGGGTACGTGGATATAGACTTTTTTTCCTGTCATTGAGACACTTTTCCCTAGTTGCACTTCCTTGTAGGGCCCCAGTGTATGAGGAGGCTCTTGGCCCTCATAGAACTGCTGAACTGAGGCAGGGGACTGTTATGTAGTGACCCTCCACTCCAGAAGAGTGGGATGGAAGGGTTAGGGGGTAGAGGGTGGGAGGGCAGGACTGGGAGGGGTGGAAAGAGGACCATATGATGGAGATGTAACCTGAAGCAATAAATAAATAAATTAAAAAAATAAAGGCATGCACCACCAAACATATATATATGTATATATATATATATATATATATATATATATATATATATATATATATGAGAATCTAGCATAGTATGTTTCTAGCTGTCAAAATTTGAATCCTAAATCTTTAGTTCTCAGAGCCTACAGTGGTAAACCACATTCATTTGAAAGACTGGTCTGTCGGCCTCTGACTCTCAGGATTGCAGCAGCCAATACTAAAGAAGCTACCCTTTACTTATTCATGCCTTCCATCAGAATAAAGAAAAAGGTCCCCTGACAAGCCATTTATGACACTGTCACACACAACTGGATAAATTTAAATTTTCTCTGGTGTTTATACTTTCAATTGAAGGTACAGATGTAAGAAATAAATGAAGTCATTAAACAAATTCAATAATCCATGCAAATGTAGGTTTTATTTCCTCAGATGATGATATGTGATGACAGCCATACCCAAGCTTTATGAATACATGAGTTGCGCTGATCCCAGAGTGTTTTTATCTAACTATGTCTAGGTCTAAGCCTGGAATCTTCAGGCCTCCATATAATCTAACCTTCTGCAAGCCCGGACCTTGAAGACTTCAGCCTCCAGCCTCTTCTACTCACCCTGTCGTAGAATGTTTTCAGCTTCTGAGACTTACTGTTGAGTAAGCTCACCCTTTCTAGTTCTTTCTGAACTCTGGCTGGCTAGTTCAACTCAGCTGTGCTGGTTCAAAACTCCTCTCCAAGAAAACTGATTCAAATTGGCTTCTCATGGATTCTCACTGAATTGCTTTGCTTGGAAAACTCCCTCTGAACTCCACCAACAGAACTGTACCAAACTGCCTGCACCAAACTCAACTGAACTGCACTGAACTATACTGTACTGACTAGCAGAACTCTACTGTATTCCTGGACTGTACTCTCCTCCTCTCTCTGTACTATCTTCTTAATTCTCCCTCTCCACACTACTCTCTCTCTCTCTCTCTCTCTCTCTCTCTCTCTCTCTCTCTCATGAGAGTTGGGCATACTCTATCCCTGACTCATTCTGTCAAATCTTTCTCTGATTCATCACTTTGTCTGGCCCACAATTAGAAGTCATTGTTTGGGGTTACAGTGTGTACTAAAGGCATGTCTGTATTCAAACTAGAGGAATTAACAGTGTATATTACAGTCTAATCACACAGACCTATGTCTTTGGATGTGATCCCTTACCAGAGTAGCCAAGTTGTTGCATTAAAATTCCTCTACAAATCGAGGCCACAGTTGATGGTTATTAGACCTATTAAAAGGGAGATTAAAAAGGATAGATTCTGGGTAGATTCAAGAGGATCTACTGTGGAAATATATGTGAATAAAAGGGAAGGAAATGAGAGACATCAAAGGGGATCTAATGCTTTAGGACTGCTTCTTAGATTAAAATAATCAACCATGTGTAAATGGTTGACAGAGGTTTGAGGAAGATCCAGAATATGAACTTGGCTTTCAGTTGATATCTCTAATTTAAAAATTAGCTTGAGCACAAGAATATGGGATTTGGAAGAAGGCTGTGTGCTAGGGATACATGTTAGGCATCAATAGGAAGATGTCTTAGATCCCCAGGACTGAGAGTGAACAGAGACACAAAAGTGTCTGAGTGCTGGGAATTAGGCTTTTCTAATGCTAGGGATATGGAAGTACACAAAAAAGGAGAATAGAAAGTGTCAAAGAGGGAGATCCAAGATGGTGCCGACCATAGAGCAGTGCATCTGAATAGTAGGTGAATGAAATTAGTCACCGTGAAGTGAATGTGAGGTCCCCTAGCTGACAGTGAAACACAGATGGTGTCTGAATTCCCACGGCGAACTTTGAGACTGGTCACCAGGTAAAACAGCCCACGCAGTTCCCAGGAATACCACCCTGAGATCAGCAAGCTCTGTCACCAGTCTGGAGAGGAGCTCCGGGTGGTGGAGATCTAGCCCAGGAGGGGATCCAGCCCACGGCTCCATCCACAAACCAGTGGCCCCACCTGTCTGCCTGATATCTAGCATTCACTCAGACCTGTACACCCAAGAGGGAAAAACAGCATCACCACAAGAGCAAAGGTAAGTGAGATTTTTTTTTTCCGGAGTTTTCAACATGGCGGCACAGTGTGCACTGTAGCAGAGAGACAGAGACCTAACCCAGTCACAGCAAAGCAATTAGGAGCCAAGACTGACTGCAAACAGAGCCTGCGACTGTGTGTTCTCCACAAATACTGGGGCAGTTGGGTCACTCACCGTAGCACCCAAGCATCTGAGACAGTCAGCAACAGGCACACTGAGGCTGGCACCCATTGTGGGTAGAGCTCCCTGCTTGCACAGTCAGTCAGCCTTGCTGGGGAGCCAGAACGACTGGGTCAGTGAGAGGAGAACACAGACCCAACCACAGCTCAACCTGCCTTTGTGAGGAGACCTGCCAGCTCCCAGGTCCTCAGAGGATAGCCCTCTCCCCACTCCACTCCCCTCTATATTGGTCCAATTGGGTCACAAGCACTTGAGAAGAGTGGCAGCCACCCTCCTCTCCGAGAGACAGGCAGTCTATTACAGGAACCTGCCAGCCATCTGGAGGTAAATACCAGGGTCTCAGGATCAGCCAACCCCCAGGGCAGAGAGTTTTCCTGAGCACCAAGGTCAGCTGACAAAAGAAACAAACATACAACATCTGGGTCAATCAGATGACAAAAGGTCATCACAAGAACATGGTAAAAAACAAAAACAAAAACAAAAACAAAACAATAGAATGTCTCCAGATCCTAGCAATAATGCTACAGACAACTCTAGACAGCTGAACACGATTGAAACAAAGGAAAATGACCTTAATCCTACACCTACATTAATAATAAAAGGCCTAAGGGTGGAAATCAAATACCTCAGAGAGCAACAACGAAGTACTGCAAAGGAAGTGATGGAAATGAATAAAGTGCTTAAAGGAATGGAAGACCTGAAAAGGGAAGTTGAAGCAATGAAGAAAATCCAATCCGAGACCACATCCATAGAACTGGAAAACCTTAAGAAAAGAATCGGAACTACAGACACTAGCATCACCAACAGAATACAAGAAATGGAAGAAAGAATTTCAGGATCAGAGGATAAAATTGAAGAAATTGATACATCTGTCAAAGAAAATGTCAAATCTAAAAAAGTCCTGACACAAAATCTTCAGGAAATCAAGGACACAATGAAAAGATGAAATCTCAGAATAATAGAAATAGAAGAAAGAGAAGAGTCCCACCTCAATGGACCAGAAAATATCTTCAACAAAATCATTGAACAGATTTCCCAAATCTAAAAAAAGAGATGCCTATAACTGTACAAGAAGCTTACAGAACTCCAAATAGATTAGACCAGAAAAGAAAATCTTCCCGCCACATAATAATCAAAACACTAAATGTACAAAACAAAGAAAGAATTTTAAAAGCTGCTAGGGAAAAGGGTCAAGTAACATATAATGGCAAACCTATCAGAATCACACCTGACTTTTCTTCAGAGACTCTAAACACCAGAAGGGCCTGGACAGATGTCTTGTAGACTAAAAAACCACAAATGCCAGGCCAGACTACTATTCCCTGCAAAATTGTCAATCAGCATAGAAGGAGAAAACAAGATATTCCATGACAAAGCTAAATTCAAACAATATCTATACACAAATCCAGCTCTACAGAAGATGTTGGAAGGAAAACTTAAACCCAAAGAGGTTAACTACACACAAGAAAGCACAGGAAGCAAATAGCATGCCTGCAGCAAAAACAAAAGAAAAGAAGCTCACTCATACACTATTTCCACCAACATCAAGATGGCAGGAAGTAACAATCACTGGTCATTAATGTCTCTCAACATCAATGGAATCAATTCCCCAATAAAAAGCACAGGCTAGCAGAATGGATGTGAAAACAGAATCCCACATTCTGCTGCTTACAAGAAACACACCTCAGCAAAAAAGATAGACATTATCTCCAAGTAAAGGGCTGGAAAAAGATATTCCAAGCAAATGGACCTAAGAAAAATGATGGAGTAGCAATTCTAGTATGCAACAACCAACATTAATCAAAAGAGATGGGGAAGGACACTACATACTCATCAAAGGAAAAATCCACCAAGATGAAATCTCAATACTGAACATCTATGCCCCAAATGTAAGACCACCCACATTCATTAAAGAAACACTACTGAAGCTCAAATCCCACTTTTGCAACCACTTTAAAAATCAATCTGGAGATATCTTAGAAAATTGGGAATAAATCTACCTCAAGACCCAGCCATACCCCTCTTGGGCATATATCCAAAAGATTCGAAACGAAACCACAAGGACATTGCCTCAACAATGTTCATAGCACTTTATTTGTAATAACCATAAATTGGAAACAATCCAGATGTCCTTCAACTGAAGAATGGATAAAAAAAACTGTGGTACATTTACACAATGGAATACTACACAGCTATCAGAAATGAGGAAATCATGCAATTCAAAACCAAATGGATGGAACTAGAAAAGCTCATCCTAAGTGAGCTGACACAGTCCCAGAAAGATAAACATGGTATGTATTCCCTTATAAATGGATATTAACCATACATCACAGGATAACTATCCTACAACCCACACACCCAAATAGATAGGAACCTAGCATATCTATCCTAGGAAAAATTCTACCCAGCAGTGAGTCATGGAATCTGCTACAGGTTAGTGAAACATCACACCCTACATGGTGTGCCTTGTCAAGCTCCAGTACAAGTGGAAGCTCTTGGCCCTCACATGACGAAAGATCTGAGGGAGTATGATATGTGAGGGCCCACCTCATCTGAGGAGAAGGAGAGTACCAAGTAGAGGAACAAGGAGGGAGGGAGGGAGGGAGGGAGGGAGGGAGGAAGAGAGGGAGAGAGGGAGGAAGGGAAGGAGAGAGGGAGGAAGGGAAGGAGAGAGGGAGGAAAGGAGAGAGAAAGGGAGGGTCCAGGAGGGGAGGAGGGAGGAAACTATGTTCTAGAAGTAAATAATGCTTTTCTAAGAAAAGATTTAATAAGCTTAAAAAATATAATAAAAATTCAATATAAAAATTTCAAACTATAATTTACCAAAGGTATACTTGCCTTACTGGCATGAAAGGAAAATGGCTTTAATTTCAGATTAGAATGTAAGACTGCAGGTGGCCACATAGATTACACAAACTTGATAGCAGCTTAAGAGTCCTTTTTTTTTTTTTTTTTTTTTTTGGTAGAGGTATAGGATATTTCCATGGTTTGGCATTAAAAAGCAGGTAACAGGTTTAAAACACTGTAAATAAATTAAAGGTTACAGCTGTTCAACCTGGTTTTACAAACCTCCAAGAACTGAAAAAACTTAGAGCTAAGGTAAAATATATGAAAGGCATGGTGTTAGCCCATGCCTTTACCTCCAGCAGAGACAGGAGGATCACTATAGAGTTAGTTGTCTTATAAATTCTAGAGTTACAAGGAGCAGGGTGGTGATTATGCACACCCTTAATCCCATCATTTGAGAAGAATACACCCTTAATCCCAAAACATTAGACACAGAAACAGGCAGATCTCAGAGCTCAAGGTCAGCCTGTTACAAAACAAGCTCTAAATAGAGAAAAACTTCGATCCAGGGGTGGTGGAGCACATCTTTAATCCCATCATTTGGGAACCACATGTCTTTGATCACAATACTTAGAATGCAGAGACAGGCACATAGGATTTGGATGGATTTAAGTTTAAAAGCTACTTACAAAAGGCATGCTGCAATTCAAACAAATTGTCCTTTGAGATCTCAAAATATATACACTAAAGGTATGCTTAGCTCCAAAATATCAAAATAATTTCTTCTTTAACCCGGATTCAAAGTAATACTTTATATATTGTCAAAAAAACACATTTGCTCCAGGAAAAATATTACCTGCCCCCCCCCCAAAAAAGGTAATTGTCCCAGAGTTAAGATTAGGGCAGGGCCCTGTTCTTATCTTTCAAGAGATTCAAGGTATCCATTCAAAGAATCCAGGGACAACTGGACAACGGAAACCTCAGCAGAAAACAGATCAGACACCAAAGACGAGTGGCCCAGATGATCCAGCCTTGCAGACTTCCTCACTAGCTGTTTCCTCAAAAGTCTACAACCACAACAACTCAAATACTCTAAGATTGTTCAGCTCCACAGACTGCTCCAGCCAGAACTTCAATAAACCCCTGAAGATCAGCTTCTGTCTACGAACTTCTTAGGACATCTAAATAGCTGAGCACAAACAGACTGAATATCAAATAATTCTATTAACATTTTTAACCAATTTTCCATTCTTATTTGGCCCCCAAACAGGTTTACTATGTCCCAAATCAGCAGGAAGTCATTTTAAGAGAACAACGTCCCATCCCCAGAAGGTGGGGAGGGCGTTCCCCACCCCTTTGGTTATTTGATGGATAATAGAAAATTTTGTTATTTAGGGGAAGACTTCAAGCTGTTAAACAGTCTTGTTAAATGGGTTTTGGAGGTTAGACCCGGGACTTCTCTCTTTTTCTTTTCTGTATCCTTCTTTCTCTCCTATGTAGGAGTGAACAGACTTGAGAAAAAAATGAGACATAGACATAGTATAGGAAAGATCAAGAAAAACGGACAGATTATTGAATATGGTCTTATACCTTTGTATATTGATACAAAATTAATATCATATTTGGCTAAATTGGTATTGATCATTGTATATTAATGCAAAATTAAGATTGTATTGGACTACATCGGTATTGATCTTTGTATATTGAGAGAAAATTAAGATTATATTTGGCCACAACGGTATTGACCCTTGTATATTGATGTAAAATTAAGATTGTATTGGGCTACATCAGTATTGATCTTTGTATATTGATACAAAATTAAGATTATATTTGGCCACATTGGTATTGATCTTTGTATATTGATACAAAATTAAGGGTAACGCTTCTTAAAGGTATTGTACCTAGTAATGCTTAAAAATGAAATGTAAATTTTTGGCCTCTTGATACCAACTGTCATAAACTGTTTAGGATAATTAAGAAATGGAAACTAATAGTCATGCAAGCATGTCATTTTGTTAGTTACTATGACAGTCTATCATAGTTATTTTCTAAGCTACTCAGAAATCAAGTTGCTAAGAGACAAGCAATATTTGCTTACCTAAATATAAGAGACAGATAGGGCATCTTCAAAAACCTCAAGATATCTGCAGAATATGGCATTCAAAGATGTTTTCTTAACTTAAGATTTTTGATATCGACACATGTCAGTTCCTGACAGCACCCCCTATTCTACTCCACATAGAAGATGAGCATCGAAGAATCTCCAGTGGGAGATGGCTGAATTGGTGGTAAGCCTTTCATTTGACAAGAAAAACCCCTTGCTTCAGCTGTAGACAGAATGCTGTCCAAAAAGGACAAAACTTGGAAGCAGGTAAGTCGACAGCCTAGCTCTGCCACGACAGGGTAGGTAAGTCCTTCATAATTCCTGCTCTACAATCAATGTCTGTCAGAGAAACAGGGCCAGCCAGCTGAAGATTGATGCTGTAATGTATGGAGAGAAAATGGGAACTGTCCTGGCAGCCACTGGTATGTCATTTCTTAGTTTTGGAAGCTGCAGGGCCTGCACTTCCTATATAATCAGATATATTTATCCCTCTCAGGTCTCTGATGTTGTTGAAGAATAGATAGCTAGAGTCTCATAGTTAAATTTTGAGTTGTTTAGGAATCAAGAGGATGTTCTGGATCTAAGAAGATATTTTTAAAATTGTGAGGCAAGTTAGTATGAATGTTGAGTCAGATATAGAACTTTAAACTCAAGGAGATGGTTAGATAGTAGAATGTTCAAGTCAGGTGCCAAATACATATGGACTGGACATTGGGAATGTATGCTAATATAACTCTCATAATTGTGGCCTATTTATTTCTGTTGTTTTGTATTGTATTTATAGTTATAAGAGAAAGAACCATTTGTTGGACTGAAAGGGAGAGCTGATGGGGGAAAAAAGAAATACCCTAAACTAAAAAAAAAAAAAAAAAAAGGGAAGAGGATGGGGGGTTGAGGGGGAG
>CAJQZJ010000594.1:8123394-8140182 GCA_907164525.1 Lophiomys imhausi
GAGGGGGAGGAGGGTGGAAGGGTGGGACTGGAGGGTGGAGTAGAGAGAGGATTGTGATTGAGATGTAACTTGAAGAAATAAAAAATAAATTTAAAAAATCTATATGGCTCATGAAATAATTTCCTAAAATTTGAGTTTTAAATAAATACAAGCTATCTTTTTAATCAAAAAAAAGAAAGTGTCAAAGAATGGGTTGTCAGGGAGCATATATAATTTTTGGAATCTAGAAGCTAAGAAATAGAATAAATCATATTTTAAATTATAATTTAAAATTATGATGTGCCTTTATGTAATTATTAAAATTATTTTCTTGAGAAATTTCTAATTGATGTGGCAATATATTCCTTATATGTAAAGGTCTATGAAAATTTCAGATTATGAGTTCTGTTCTAAAAAATCCGTCTATAAGGTGAAGAACTATGTCCTTCCCAGCTTCAGGGATACACCTGAAAGGGGGGGTGATGAGGCAATAAAGGAAGCACAGATGCAAACACTACAAAAAAGGTGGCATTGGGTGGGTTGTGCTGGATCTGCTAGAGCCACATCAACTATTCAACAAGCCAGGACTTCAACACTTTTATTATGGACAGCATGGGGTGCTGTTGGATAGTCTCCTAGGGAGTTCTCTTATGGGAACAATTCCAGGGTGCAATAATCAGGGAAATGAAGCTGAGTGTGCTGGTTTTTGCGTATACCAAACATTTGTAAACACTTGTGCTTGCACACGTTATCAACATTTGCACAGGGACCAGAGGAAGGCGTTGCCATCACTCAGAGCCTCACCCAATGAAGGCTTTGTCAATCCCAGAGGTCTCGGTCACTGGGGTCCTCAACATAGCAAATAATACACATTCACTCAATACTTCATCTGCTTTTTATTAGACTCACTTTCTCTCTAGAGTGAAGTATGTATTTGAAATTAAAAATATGGCTCAATGTATTTTATTATAGGACTTATAGTGTTTATCTCTAAGTTGCAGGATTGTAGACGTCTTTTTTTCCTACAGTTTCTATACTTATAGAATGTTTAATTCCAAATGGAACACATATACCACTCTAATGTTAGAGATATGAGAAGTATCCAATAAATGCTCAGAGATCACTGCTGAGGATTGGGCAGAAATACTGAAAGAGCAAGAAGTGGTGAATGACTGCAAGGAAACAGCATCTTCTGGACACAGCAGGGCAGCTGCACACACACACTCACCACAGCTGTGACTGCATGCAGAGCAGCTGTGCAAGCTCCGGCCAGATCAAATGCCAGTGTGGAGAGGAGAGTCAAATTCGAAGTTGTACCTCGGCAGAGGAGCTCTTGGGACCTATGAGCTGTTGGCAGAGGAAGGACCCATTCTCTCTAAAAGTGAAGCCCCTTCCTGATAAGTGGACCATGCTCTAGTGGAAGTCCACACATCTGAGAATATTTTTGGGTCACACAAATTGACCTTGATGGAAAGCAACTCCATTGATATCTAACAGCACAATCTAATATGATAATTCCTCTTTATGTACTTAATTCAGGGTATTTCTGTTCTGTTTTACAAAACAGGGCATATATGTGGATATACTAAATTCCTCCTCCCTCAAAATCTGCAGCTCAAAAAGCATGGAACTGAAAAGCAGGGCTGTGATGATACGTCAGGAGAACTGAATCTGAGTCCTTTATCTGGCCCAGGGTGGAGAACTGCATTCTGAACTGCCCAAAGGGTCACAAGATCACTCTTAGTTAGAACTTACTCATTGATGGAGAACAAGGACATC
Organism: Lophiomys imhausi; assembly: GCA_907164525.1. Taxonomy (NCBI): domain Eukaryota; kingdom Metazoa; phylum Chordata; class Mammalia; order Rodentia; family Muridae; genus Lophiomys; species Lophiomys imhausi. The sequence goes on from CAJQZJ010000594.1 coordinate 8,125,153, forward strand.
CCATTGCCTCTTTGAGACTTTTGTATACTGTGTTTTGGTTGTATTTACCTTCCCTTCTCCAGGTCTCCTCCTTCTCTTCCCACCTATCCTTTTATTGTTAAATAATATTCTAATTTCTTATTGCATTTATTTATTTATTTGTGGTGTGTGTGTGTGTGTGTGTGTGTGTGTGTGTGTGTGTGTGTGTGTGTGTGTACATCCATGTGCAGAGTATGCATGTGGAGGTCAGAAGACGAGTTGTAGGAGCCTGTTCTCTGCTCCCACCATGCAGCTTCCAGGAACTGAATTCAGCTCACCCCAGGCTTGGAGGCAGGCACACTTATCAGCTGAGCCATCTAACCAGTTCTGGTCTAACCTCTTTCCAGTGGCTCTTTATTACACATACCTTGTCTGCTACCCATATTTAGTTGTGTGCCCTTCTAAAAATCATTAACATTGCCCTTGCCTGATGCTTTACTAGGCAGTCATGTTTTGTTTTGTGATTACAAAAGAGAAACATAAGAAAAATCTGGTAGAAGACAAAAAGAATCCTGAAGACAGACACCAGTGATCAAGACAAGACTGTGAAACTAAATGTGGCTGTTGCCACAATAGGCCAGCTTCTTAATGCTCTTTATAACACGGGGCTCAGAACTCAGGCCTGACCAGCTCTCCAGTTACTATGCTTGCTAGGCCTACTCCTCTTAAAGAGATGCCATCCCCTGCCTGAATAAAGCAGCATACTGACAGTGAAACTTGGAAGAATTTTTATGATTTTTTTTTCAGAGTAGTTGTAAAATCAGAGGAATTTCAGGTAGGAACTCATGCACTTCTTTTCCCACTGAGAACATTCATTCATTCTGCATCTCAGACAAATAAAAGTTTTGCAAAATTGCAGATCTCTAAGAATTATGCCATATGTGAAAGAATACATTTTATACTTCTAAAAATCAGAAGTCAGCCCTCAAATGTTTCCATTACTTTTAATTATCCTTTAAAATGTCATAAAATATCCAAATTTTAAAGCTCAATGCTCTAATGTCAGTTCTATGATATAGAAAGTCTGGTTTATCATTGAACTGGCCACTTTCTATAACTTGAGAATTATCAATGCATTCCTTAGGTAAAGTGCTTTAAAACATATTTAACTTCAGCACTGTTAAAAAATATATGATTTAAAATATATGATTTAAAAACCGGGTGTGGTGGCGCACGCCTTTAATCCCAGCACTTGGGAGGCAGAGGCAGGTGGATCATTCTGAGTTCGAGGCCAGCCTGGTCTACAAAGCGAGTCCAGGACAGCCAGAGCTGTTACACAGAGAAACCCTATCTCGAAAAACCAAAAAAAAAAAAAACATGATTGAAAAAATCCTATAAAAATAGCAGTGCACAGTAGTTTATCAGGCAATGGCACTAATAGTGCTGCGCATCACATTGTCACAATTCTCTGAAGTTTGTATATTCAAACCTCAAATAAATTCTCTCCATATTTTCTGTCAGTTCAATTGTGTGGGTATCACGTTGGGATTTTCTGGGATACAGACAAATGTGGCATTCTAGAGTCAAGGCTGTGTGGATGAAAACCGCGTGTCTCTTTGGGTTTTAACCATAGGGACCTGATTAGCATGCTTGGAAGGTCCTTTTCTGCTATTTATATAACTCTGACTATAAAAACAAATATCTGTTCCTTTATTCTCTTCTTTTGTTTTTCATGTGAAGATTCATAGCTATTTTGAGGTCTTTGACAATCAAAGCATTAGAAATAAATGGGTGTTGAAATGCTATGCAACTGCTGGACCCTTATATTTTTACTTTAACTATTTTACTGCCTGTGAGTATTTCTGCACAATTAAGTTAAGCACTCTGCTAACCTATATTACGTGTTATTATGTACCAGGTACTAAGTTCACATGTTTTCATTAGCACAAGTTTGCAACATAAGGCAGGCACAGTTGTTAGCTTATTATATACCAGAGGAAATTGGAGCACAGAGTTTAAATAAGCAGGAGACTATTTGCATAGAAGAGGTAGGGTAAAAGTTATAATACCTACCTCCAGGATGGATATACTCTATGTTCTCCTACTTCTGTTTGGAAGTAGGCTAAAATATTCACTTGCATAAAGCGGTGTAAAATTTACCACACAAGATGATTTAAAATCTGATTCATGTGATCAGTGTTTATGAGATACAGTATATGAATGCCCTGTGGACATTCACACTAACACTGTTTCTTTAATTTTGTGTAAGCTGGTAGAACAGAAACAAAATAACAGAAAAAAAAGCCAAAAAGTTTAAAACTCATGTAGTCAACCAGCAAACTAACTGACAGACCATCCAACCACATACAGTGTCAGGTGGGGAAAAAGGAAAGCCCATGCTCCATGCTTTCCCTAGAAATGTACAGACTGGTTTAGGTCACTTCAGGTAAAACTGAGTTTATTGAAGCATTAGTGCTAGTGATGAGGAGAGAAAATCTGGGAAGGCTGTGTACAGTTCCACAACAGGCATTCTTTTCATCACATTTGCGATCATTGTAGTCCTATTGTCACACACTCCTGCTTTGTCCTCTGCTCTATCTATCCCATGTGTCTCGGGCCAGGTTTAGTGGAGTCCATCCAGTTGCTGACTCTGTGATGAAGTTCTTCAACTTGGCTCAGTTTTAGGACACCTATGCAACTTATGGCCTACACTAAAATGCATCTATAAACAGAAGGAGTGGCTAAACATAAAACTGTGAAATCTTGCAAAACCACTTATTCTGTTAGTAGAATTATAAGGGTTCCATTTAGAAATTATTTTAAAATCTTGTTTCTAGATTTAAAATATCCATGTACATCATTTACAAAAGAAAAATATTAGTACATTTTCTTATTCTTAATGTTTCTATTTCTAACCACAAGTGTTGTAATACTACAGGGCTTAAGCTTAGACCTTCTTAATTTAATTTCATTAATATAAAATAAATTCAATAATTTCCTTATAGAAATTTATCCAATTAAAAATTGTAACTCTGCTCTCAGGAGACATGGCACAGAAGCTCAGAGCATGTACTGCTCTTGCAGAGACCCAGAATTCAGTTGCCAGCACCCACATCAGGCAGCTCACAACCACCTATAACTCCAGCTGCTAAGATTCAGTTCTCTCTTCTGGTCTCTGAAGCACCAACACACAACATGGTAGTACACACACACACACACACACACACACACACACACACACACACACAGAGAGAGAGAGAGAGAAAGAGACAGAGAGAGAGAGACAGAGAGAGAGACAGAGAGAGAGAGACAGAGAGAGAGAGAACAAAAGTAAATGTTTAAAATAATTATAACTCCACAAAAGCTTTCAATAGCTGAATTTTGAAGTAATCCAAAGCACACTATAGAATTTTAAAACTAAATTTAAATATAGTATATGAACTCAGACTTGCTCATTTGATCTCTTCCTTTTAATGAGTAATTTTAATGTTTGTAATTTCAAGTATAATTTCTTGTATTTGTGATTTAACCGGTTCTAAATGTGAGCTTTCAAAGGTCCATTTGTTTGAAAAGGGTCAACAACATCTGTCCAAGAGCATTTGTTTACTCTAAATATGGGTACCATTAAATTATAGGTACATTAGTTTGCAAAATATTACTCTAGAATCATTTTATAATAATTTCTAAACCCAAAGAATAGATAGCAAAAAGTGTGTATTCTTTCATATTGATTGCAATCATTTAACTTCATCTTTGTCTTATACATGTTATCCTTAAGTCATTCTAACTCAGTGTACAAGCAACTCTGAAAATTCCCACTTGTATTCATGGGAAAGCTCACCTTCATAGACTGCAGTCATGGTTGGCGTGCTGCCCATCTCCAGCACATCTTTGATGTGCCAGCTTCTGAATACAGTAGAACATATTCCCTCCCATGGCACTGTGCCTCATCTAAACTTGAGAGTCTAAAATAGAGTACATTAATTATATTTAGTTGTGCTTGATTTTTTTAAGCTCAATAGAATAACCTCCCAAAATTGTACTTTGATACTAACAATTAATCTAAATATAGCAAAATTATAATTGCACTTGACTAATTTTCTAACTAAAGTGACTGAAGATGCCAATATAAAACTTACATCCTGTTTGTGAAGTTATGTTAATAGGTATATAACAGTCTTCTTTTTTAAGTTTATTAAGTTTATTTAATCATTTTATATCCCAAGAGTAACCTATTCCCTCCCCTCCTTTGGGTTCCACCCTCCCTCCCCTTCCTCCTACCCCTGCCCCTTCTCCTTAGAAAAAGGAGCCCACCATAACCCTCCTATCCCAGCACATCTAGTGTTCTTATTAATTCCTTTTTTTTTTTTTTTTTGAAAGTCAGAGTTTCTCTGTGTAGCCCCGGCTGTCCTAGAACTCACTATGTAGACCAAGCTGTCCTCAAATCTGGGGATCTACCTGTCTCTGCCTTTCAAGTGCTGGGTTTGAAGGTATGAGCCACCACTACCTGGGAATTCATATCTTACATATTCCCAAGATAAGCTGAAAATAACAAAAATAAATAAAATATGAAAGAACTGCCATTTTATCTAAATTACAAAAAAAGTCCATCTACTGTTAGGTTCAAGAAACGAATTTCTGAACCTGAATGTGGTGCCACGAGGAACCACCAAGAATTTGAGAACATTGCAAACACAAGAGAATCTTATTGACCAGCATGCTGGGATCAACCTCACAGACTCTCCATGCAAGGAGCAAGAGTAGACCCTGAATAGAATTTTATTTCAGCTTATATTTGTTTCAGCAAGGCAGAATCAAGCAACAGTACTTTGATTGGCTAGCAGAGATGACTTAGGAAATAAGGTGGGGATTTCCAAACTCATGATCACTGGCAACCTCTGGTTTCTGTTTTTCTCCCTATTGCTCTGGGAACCAGCCATACTCATATGGGAAACTTTGCCTCCTGCTAATGGTTAGAGCTTCCAAGCCCTGAGGTGTAATGTTGTCAGTTTCTGGGGCAAGTTGACCTGGAGTTCAGGGCCTACTCAAAGTCAAGTGAACTTTGGTCCTAACACTACTATCACATATACTCCTTCTTCATGTGAGTAGCTTTCACTGAGAAGTGCACTTTAGAAATAGCTACTAATTTTGAGTAAATACTGATAGTTTTTCAGTAAATTTTATGCATTAGCTTTCACGTGGCTAGAATCTCTTCCTTGGAGACACAATTATAAATGTTTTTGTAAGATACAGGTTTATAACAAAGCTTTATGAAACTATGTTTTATTAAGTATACTCTTTACTTTTTTCTTACATTTATTCATTGGTTTTATTCAGGGGTGTGGGGTGTGGAGGTCAGAGGAAAATATGTAGAAGTTCCATTAACTTATTCTATGTGGACCATGGGGATCAAATAAGGTTAAGAGCCATCTCATGTCCAATATTCATCTTCATGGCCACAGAAAGACATCAGGTAAGAATTCTTAAATGCAGGTGCCATCACTAGGTGCCGAACCCACTGTGGTCTGTATGCACAGAGGACTACATGATCTGTGGAAGCACTTCTAGTGTCTACTTCCCCCACTAACTTCACATATCCTTATTTTCCACATTGCCTCATTCACCTCCCTGACCTAGAGTTTCTGCCTCTCTTCTAGTCCAGTTAAGTCAAATACTCTTGAGTATTATTCCTAGGGATTAATTAATTTGGATTTGAGTAATATTCTTTTCATCAGAAAATACCCTAGATTCTCTTTGTTTGTTTGTTTGGGGTTTTTGTTTTATATTGTTATCTTTTTGAAACAGGCTCTCCTTCAAGCCAGGCTAGCCTCAGACTTGCTATGTAGGTAAAGATTATGTTGAACTCCTTCTGCCTCCCTAAGTACTGGAAATAAGGGCCTTCACCAGTAGGCCCAGCCTATATGTCCTTAAAGAGAGGTGTTAATTATACTTATGTTGTTTTTTAAAAGTATGAAAATTGGGGATTTGTTTATGATCGACTTTGAGATTTAGCTATGTGTTACAACTTCCCTATTAACAAACAAGAATTTGTAGATGGTCAAAGTTCAAGTCTATCAAATCTATCCTCTCTCTTCCAACAAATAAGACACTGTTAAAGACTTAAAACCCTAGAGCAATGGCCAAAGTGGTACACCAGGATTCTCTCATGAAAACCCTGAGCACCTTCTATTTGTAACAGAGTAACAGCCCACACAGATTCTTGCAGGGCAGAGCTTGGGGTGGGAGGTAGGGGCATCATTGATACTGGAGAAGCTTGCTCACAGAAGGGACACCCTGATGAGTTTTTCAAAAATATGCAATACTAAAGTTCATACTAGGATAAACTTCACAAAAAAGAATGGCTATAAAGTGGGATGAGGTACAGGATTGATTTAGCTATTCTGGGTTTTTGTTGTTCCATATGAAATTGGGAATAGCTCTTTCCAGGTCTATAAAAAATTGTGGTGATATTTTGATAGGAATTGCATTGAATATATATTGCTTTTGGTAGGATGGCCATTTTTTTTACGTTGATCCTACCTATCCATGAACATGGGAGATCTTTCCATCTTCCAAAGGCTTCTTCCATTTCTTTCTTCAGGGGCTTGAAGTTCTTGTTGTACAGGTCCTTTACTTGCTTGATTAGAGATACCCCCAGGTATTTTATGTTGTTTGTGGCTATTGTGAAGGGGGTTGTTTCCCTTATTTCTTTCTCAGCCCATTTGTTTGTTGTATAGAGAAGGGCTTCTGATTTTTTTTTTTGAAATAATTTTGTATCCTGCCACCTTGCTGAAGGTGTTTATAAGCTGTAAGAGTTCTCTGGTGGAATTTTTGGGGTCGCTTATGTATACTATCATATTGTCTGCAAATAGGGATAATTTGACTTCTTTGTTTACAATGTTTATCCCCTTGATCTCCTTTAGTTGTCTTATTGCTCTAGCAAGAACTTCAAGTACTATATTGAAGACATATGGTGAAAGTAGACATCCTTGTCTTGTCCCTGAGTTTAGAGGAAAGGCTTCAATATTCTCTCCATTTAATTTGATGTTGGCTACTGGATTGCTGTATATTGCTTTTATTATTTTTAGGTACGGTCATTGTATGCCTGTTCTCTCCAGAACCTTTAGCATGAAGGGGTGTTGGATTTTGTCGAATGCTTTTTTTGCATCTAGCGAGATTATCATGTGGTTTTTTTCTTTCATCTTGTTTATATGGTGAATTATGTTGATAGACTTTCGTATGTTGAGCCATCCCTGCACTCCTGGGATGAAGCCTACTTGATCATTGTGTATGATACTTTTGATGTGTTCTTGAATTTGGTTTGCTAGTATTTTATTAAGTATTTTTGCATCAATGTTCATGAGGGAGATTGGTCTGAAGTTCTTTTTCTTTGTTGGGTCTTTGTGTGGTTTAGGAATCAGAGTGACTGTAGCCTCATAGAATGAGTTTGGCAGTGTTCCTTCTGATTCTATTTGGTGAAAGAGTTTGAAGAGTATTGGTGTTAGCTCTTCTTTGAAGGTCTGATAGAATTCCGTGCTGAAACCATTGGCCCTGGGCTTTTTTTAGTTGGGAGATTTTTAATGACTGTTTCTATTTCCTTAGAGGTTATAGGACTGTTAAATCTGTTAACCTGATCTGATTTAGCTTCGGTAGTTGGAATCTATCAAGAAAATTGTCCATTTCGCTTAAGTTTTCCAATTTGGTGAAGTATAGGTTTTTAAAGTAGGACCCAAATATTCTCTGGATTTCCTCAATGTCTGTTGTTATTTCTCCCTTTTTATTTCTGATATTGTTAATTTGGGTTTTTTCCCTCTGCCTTTTAGTTAATTTGGCTAAGGGTCTGTCTATTTTGTTGATTTTCTCAGAGAACCAACTCTTGGTTTCATTAACTCTTTATATCGTTCTTTTTGTTTCTAAGTTGTTGATTTCAGCCCTAAGTTTGATGATTCCCTGCCTTCTGCTCCTCTTGGGAGTGTTTGTTTCTATTGGAAGTCTATTTTGTTTGATATTAGGATGGCTACTCCAGCTTGCTTCCTGGGTCCATTTGCTTAGAAAACCTTTTCCCAGCCCTTTACTATGAGATAGTGTCTATCTTTGTTAAAAAAAAAATCTGGAGGTATCACCATCCCAGATTTCAAGCTGTACTACAGAGCAATAGTAGTAAAAACAGCATGGTACTGGAATAGAAGCAGACCAGTAGTTCAACGGAATCGAATTGAAGACCCAGAAATGGACCTACACTCCTATGGCCACCTAATTTTTGACAAAGAAGCCAAACTGCAAATGGAAAAAGGACAGCATCTTCAACAAATGGTGCTGGGACAACTGGATGTCCACTTGTAAAAGAATGAAATTAGACCCATACTTATCACCTTGTACAAAACTTAAGTCCAAGTGGTCAAAGACCTTAACATAAGGCAAGTCACACTAAATCTACTAGAAGAGAAAGTGGGAAAAACCCTAGAAATCATTGGCACAGGTGACAACTCCCTGAACAGAACATCAACATCTCAGGACCTAAGACCAACAATCAATAAATGGGACCTCATGAAACTGAAAAGCTTCTGTACGTCAAAAGACACTATCATTTGAACAAAATTGCTGCTTATAGATTGGGAAAAAAAATCTTCACTAACCCCACATCTGACAGAGGGCTAATATCCAAAATTTACAAAGAACTCAAGAAATTAAATGCCAAGAAACCAAATAATCCAATCATAAAATGAGGGAAAGAGCTAAACAGAGAATTCAATAAAGAGGAATTTCTAATGGCTGACAGACACTTGGAGAAATGCTCAGCATCCTTAACCATCAGAGAAATACAACTCAAGATGACTCTAAGATTCCATCTCACACCTGTCAGACTGGCTAAGATTAAAAGCTCATTTGATAGCACATGCTAGCAAGGGTGTGGAGAAAAGGGAACCCTCTTCCATTGCTGGTGGGAGTGCAGGCTTGTGCAACCACTGTGGAGGTCAGTCTGGGGATATCTTAGAAAACTTGGAATATCTTTGCCTTGGGACCCAACCATACCACTTCTGGGTATACATCCAAATGTCTCCTTACCAAATCACAAGGAAGTTTCCTAATCTATGTTCATAGCAGCTTTATTTGTAATAACTAGAAACTGGAAACAACCCAGATGCCCCTCAACCGAAGAATGGATTAAAAAACTGTGGTACATCTACACAATGGAATATTACTCAGCTATCAGAAACAACAAAATTATGCAATTTGCAGCCAAATGGATGAAACTAGAGAAGCTAACCCAGACTCAGAAGGATGCACATGGCATCTATTCACTTATAGTTGGATTTTAGCTATATAGTACTGGATATCTATCTATACTACAACCAACTCACCAAAGTGAACATAGACATAGTCTTTTTTGTTTGTTTGTTTGTTTGTGTGTTTTTTTAGTTTTCTGTCCCTGGCAATGAGACACTTTTCACTGGTGATACTGCCTTTTAGGCCCCCAGTGTATGAGGAGGCTTTTGGCCCTCATATAATTTCTGAACTGGGGGGTGGGGGACTGTTATGTAGGGACACTCCACTCCAGAGGAGTGGGATGAAAGGGTTAAGGGGTAGACGGTGGGAGGGAGGGGCTGGGAAGGGGGGAAAGAGGACAATATGATGGAGATGTAACCTGAAGCAACAATTATATAAATTTTAAAAAAAGAAAAATAAATAAATAAAGTAGGAAGATGGGTTCCAAAAGGTCAGAAAAACTGGGAGTGATCATGCTAGGTCAGGAGAAAAGCGGCCATGATATTCTGCTTGTTCATGGTGTAACAAACACTCAAGGCAATTAATTTCTGAGAAGAAAAGGATTATTTTGGCTAACATTTTGAGAGGTTCTGGCTCATGCTGAGCTATTACCTTTACACTCATGACCTAAATTCATGGCAGGAATTTATGGATGAGGAAGGTCACTCATCTCTTTGTCAGACAGTGAAGGAGAAAGAAGGGATTGAGGTCCTTCAAGTTCAGTCAAGGCCTTGCCTAGTGATAGAAGAATTCACATCTTCCTATAGTACCAAGCCTGAAAACAAGCCTCTCACACATGATTTGTTCCAGGACCTGCAGATGCTTTCATGCAATGACATGTCTCAACTGTAGCTAGCAGGATTGAATTAAGTTGCCCTCTGTTTATTATTACACAAACAAGTTAGTGAATATTGGTGTTAAAAATAAGTTTCATTTTAACTGGGAAAATCATTTTCTCACTGTAATTGTTTTGTTCCTCTTCATAAAACTCTGTTTTTACTAATTAAATCATCATTTGCATGCAACACTGACTTAGAACATAAATAAATATTGAGAGACATCACCTCCCATTTCCATAGCAACAAATTAAAAACAAATACTAGTCAATTAAGTGTTTCCTTCTTTACTCACAGGCACACATTAATACACTCTCCCAAAAAATACTCCCCCCTTCCCCATCTAGAGAGATCCTGGGAAATAACTTGGTTGTGACAGGCAGTGGGTTTGTGAGTTTGTGAAGAGCTTGGGGTGAGGTGCTATTCCCGTGGGAGCTAGATTTTGCAGGCATTTGGTTTGGAGCAGTAAGTAAACATGGGAGAATTTCAAGTGTGGAGGGGATTCAGGAGAATGGTGGTCATAGATATTGACCTACCAGTGGCTTGCAGTGTGTCATTGGAGAGGTAGAAAGGGGGAATTTTTTAGGTAGTTAGGCAAGGAACAGAGAATGAGCAAATCAAGACAAGAGTCTTAACAATACTGAGATCTCCAAATACTGATTTCCTGCTTTAGAAACAGTCCTTCATACTCTAGATGTGAGTAAGCATATATATATATATAATATATATATATATATTAGATTATATATATAATCTATTAAATGTAAATTTTAATTCTGCTACCAAAGAAATAATAAAAAATAAAGCCTAATATAAACTTCTCTTACTAGAAATAAGGCACTTCAGATTCTTTGGGTAATCTTTGTCTTCTTGTACCATCAGTAGGAAGTATATTAATTGGACATTTGGTGGGAAGGAATACTATTTCTAACAGAAAAGCATTATTTCTGAATATTTCCAAGAAGGTGACCAATACTTCTTTGTTGGAATGGAAATGGCCCCTTAAACTGTTTAAACAGTTGGAGAAATGTCTCAGTCAGTAAAGTGCTTACTATGTAAGCATGAGGACCATTTACTCTCTAGCACCCACATAAAAAGCAAGGCAGAGCAGGGGTGGGGGCAGGGGCAGGGGCAGGGGTAGGGCAGTCCTACCACCCCAGAGCTAAAGAGAAAGAATCAGGAGGATTCCTGGCTTTGGCTGGTCCACCCAGGTTGTGAAATCCACATTCAGTGACAGACTCTGCCTCAAAATATAAGGTGTATGAGATGGAAAGGTGGCTCAGCACTTAAGAGTACCTGCTGATCTTCCAGAAGACCAGGGTTCAGATTTCAGCAACCACAGCAAACAGCTCACAAACACCTATAACTACAGCTCATGAGACCCAAAGGCTCCTTCTGGTCTCCATGGGTACATACACACACACAAATAAAAATAAATATTCAGAAAACAAATGAAGAATAGTTGAGGAAGACACTTGGCATGTGCACAATCTCTCTCTCTTTCTCTCTCTCACACACACAGAGAGAGAGAGAAACACATAAATTAGAAAGAAAGGAAGGAAGGAAATGAACGAAGGAAGGAATGAATGAAGGAAGGAATGAAGGAATGAAGGAAGAAAGAAAGAAATCAGGACACACTTTATATTAACCTTTGTATCATTAGTACAATATGGTATCGAACCCATTCACAGAAATATCTTGTCTTGTGATAAAATTCCAGATATCCTTGGATTTGGGGACTTAGCAACTTACCAACACTCTGTACATATTTGCATGCCAGTATAGAATGTCAATCACATGGCATGGGCAAGGGTTTGATCTCTCAGACTCTATAGAGTCTGAGACTGTGAGTCTGTCATACTTCTTACTGTACTGTGATGTATGTCATCTTTTTTTTTCTAATCGTGAATCATACTTATTAAAAAAATCTTAAACAATTACAAAATTGTTCAAGGAAATATTTTGCTCAGGAGACAAGAAAGAAAAGAAATATTTAATATTTTTTCTGCATCAACATGATACAGACATCACTGAAGTGAATCAGAATAAATTGCTTCATTAATTTTATGTTATGTGACTTTCACATCACGTTAAAAACTTCCACAGCTGTCTGCCTCCAAAGCCCAGTCCTGAACAGGACATCTCTCTACTGCGACTATTTCAAGAGCATCAGTGAAATGCATATTCAACCAAATAAATTTAAATTGACATAGAAAAAAAAAACCCTGATTTTAGAAGTACACACAATTTGTTCTTTCACTATTAAGTTTTTCCAAACAAACAGAACCAAGTTTATGTTTGTTTCTTCCAATTTGATCAAATCACTAAGATATTTCATTCAATTGCTATGTGGCCATGGCTTATCCTGATTTTCCTCAAACCATTGCCGTTTTTCTTTAAGTGAACCAGATGCGAGTTCCTTGGACTTACCAAGCAATCCACACTCACACAACCATGCCTGATGACGGGGTCTGTTTGATGGCCTTCTTCATAGGAAAGAACAGTATTAACAGATTCCAGATTCAGAGCCCAGTTCTACCTCTGTGCAGCAGATTCCACAACCCCAGGTCTAGTCTTTCTCTTACTAAGAATTTCAGTAAGAAACTCACACTTCTAGGGATAGAGTATTCCAAAATATCCTTACATATGAAGAGAGTGATGCCTTACATATTCTGGCAGACCTTTTTCCATGAAAAAATTCCTCCTCCTCTCCTAATTTTTTCTCCCCCTCACCTCTTCGTTCTCCTCCCTCTCCTATTCTGTGGAGTATCCTGTCTTTATTCACCCCTCCTCCTGTTCTGTGCACCGCTCCTTCCTTCTCTCATCCTATTTCTCATGATAGTTTTAAAGAAAGATGTGTACTTGTCTTTGGTACAGCAGAGACACACTAATGTACATTTAACAATTGTCAACACAATATCAGGACAGGTCCTACAGTTTGTGCCAAAATCCTGTCCTTACTCTACCCCAAATACTTAGTGGCTCTTCATTGTATGAAAAACCATGGCTTTGAAAGGGTCTAAAAGAATGTTCTTTCCTTAAAAACCATCTGACCCAAGTCTTTCCTCAAGTTCTTTTGTAGGAGGATCTTCCATGCTTACCTTATTTGGAAATGCAGCCCTGTTATTTGGTCCATCATCTCATTCTCTATTTCATTTACTGTCAATCTCAACTACAATTTAACTTCCCATATGCATACATAAGTTTTTTTGTGTGTTATCTCTCTCTCAGCTATAACGCATCTTCCTTCAAAATTTAGTAAATATTTGAGTTAATGAGTACACATACTCTTATTTAACAAACATTAAAAAGAGTAAAATTCATCACATTTTAATATGGTTACACAAAGTACACTCATGTTCACATTATATTCTATGTTGCCTTTATATCCACAACTACACATATGCACACTAATATGCACTATAAATCAATTAGAGGCCATAATAATTTTTCCTTTTGTATTCTTACATTCCAATTTTAGAATTTAACTTCTTTCTTTCTTTTTCTCCTTCCTTCTTTCCTTTCTCATTCCTTCCTTCTTTTCTTTATTTCTTTCTTACATTCCACATTTAGAATTTATATTGTCCCTACTATCATTGTTTCATAATTGTCATTAAGAGATGGCAACAATTTAAACCCCTTTGATGCTTTAATCCTATTCTACATGGTATTTAATATGCACTAACTTAAGATTCAACAACCTAAAAGTAGCAAGTAATAGTTATTGTACCATTGTGCAAAGTTGTATGCAGAGCTATGTGTGAGTGCATGTATATATGTGCTTATAAAACTGGGCCGTAGCTAGAAAAGGAGTGTGTATCTGTGCTTTATACAAAAGAGATTTTTTCCCATTTCCTGTCTCTTTGAGAGCAACTAAAGTTAATTTCTGAAAATTTAATAGGACTGTAATAATGGGATCTGCAGTATCATTTTTCTTTTACACAAGCCTCATAGTTTCAATTATCACTTCTATCTGGATAACTCCCCAACTGAGTTTCAATCTTGACCACTGTGGTGAACTCCACTATCACATTTCTAATTGCCTACAGGGCATTTCCATGTGGGAGTCAGCACATCACTGCAAACACACTGGAAGCACTCAGTGCCCTGCTTTACCTCCTCCCTCATCATCTAAATGGGAGGGTGAGTGTCTTGATTTCCCTTCCATGAATTTTAAGGCCAGAGAAATGCCCTCTTCTTTCCAAAATATGTTTACATTTCAGGGAATTAATTGTCCTGCCGAACTCCATCTTTTTATAACCCCATACCTCAGTTTCGTATCTGTTATTATGTTGTAATAGTTTAGCCACTTTGTTTTCTTTTCTACTCTCTCAACTACCCCCACCAACCTTTAAGAGTTTAATTTGCCTTTAAACTACATTTAAACTACAAGACTTTAGTGTAACCGAACTTTTAAATTATTATTTATCACTTATTTATTTATTACTAAATTCACTTATAACAAACACCAACAATTTCTTAACTATTAATCCTATAAATTCCTACAACCCCTTTAACCTATCCACTAAACCTATTGATAATTATAACAACTACTTTCATAACCTTTTAGAATGATACAGTCTCTGGGGCAGGTCCTCAGTCGTCAGGAACACAGTCTTTGTTGTAGATTCTTTAACGTACTTAGCAGTCCTTCTTCTGGATCTCTCAGATGCAGGTTCATCAGGGTAGTTGGTTATTGCAGTCTCACCTTAAATAAGGCTTCATGCTTTCTTCTCTGTGGGAGACCCCAGCTGTCTGCAGGCCAACTTACTTCTTTTGAATCAGGAACTCAGCTGCTCTGCCTCAGTCCTTAAAGCCAGGCACCGTTTCCTTTAGGCCACTGTTTGGACAGATCAAACCCCTCTAGGCAAAAGCTGAGCCACAGGGTCCAGTCCTTAGCCTTTTGGTGTCTTGCTCAGGCTTTCTTTGCTCACCGGCTACTTTCTGCTTCAGGGAGAGAGCTGGCCAT